>CM021106.1:320008005-320249665 GCA_007115665.2 Sequoiadendron giganteum | reverse complement strand
TATGAAGAGACTAATTATCGAAACCTCCGACCATAACATTAGCGGGCCATACTTTCCTGAAAACTCTGTACTAGAATTTGAATTTGTTGTAGAGATAATTTTCGTAAACTTATCTCCAGTTTTGTTGGATCCCCCATTTGCATAGGGGCCACCCAAAGTCTACGTTTATCAGATGACGTAGGAAGTTGCCCTCATCTGGACAGGAAAGCAACTATAGCACAGAAGCGATACAACTGCATCGCTCGCCTTATGCGTTGGACTCTAGAGCAACAATGAATATAAAGAAAAGGCGCACTAAATGCAACCTTTAGCACCTGGCTTGGAGTTATGTGACAGGGAAGTTATAATGATAGCTGCGGACAAATGGCACATTCCCTCGCTCTGCCCTTTGTCAATGTAAATTTTGTCTCATAAGATCAGCCTCTCGAACTTTTTCTTCGATCTTGGTGGCGGTTACATCTAATAATGCTTGTTTATGCAGGGGGGAAGAAGTCGATTGCCGGACTGGAAATGGCGAACAGGAGAACTTGAGGAGAAAGGATGAGCCCGACTACATCACAAACATCTTAAAAGTATTCGCTTATTAATATTGTTATCATTTTTTTTTGTTTCATCTCGCATTCACTTGTAATAAACTGTAACAGATACAAGCACTATGTGGTATCTCTTTTTTTTGAATTTAATGGTCACAGATTTCTTTAATGTCCATTGAATTCTCAACAGATAAAATAAAATTATGGATACGCATTTTTCTATGTCACTCTAAGGAGGGTTGCAGTAACCTTGCTAGAATCCATTGCTTCCTACAACCCTGTCAAGGATATCTTGTGCTGGTGTTGGGTGTAACATTGTGCAGCTATGTTTGATTAACTATAGATCCTGGGCTTTACTGATGTCCACATGCCAGGCAAGTTTTAAACAAGCTGAACCAGTAAATCGATTTTATCTAGGCTTTCTTCGTTGCTGGTGTCAATTCTATAAAGATAAGAACACTGGAATTATTTCAAACAACCTGAAGGAACTTCTATCACCATAACCAGTTTGTTTTACTCTTTTGATAAAGAGCCTAGAGGATGACATTTCTAATCTTTATTGTGAACCAAAGATAAATTTAGTTGCTGCCTAGAAGCAAAGCAATGCAAATTAACTTACACTCAATTTTTCCATACCAAGGCAATAAACAAAATGTAAGTCATTAGAGATCCATTTAATTCAGTAGTAATGATAAATCAAGTTTATTTAAAATTTACCCTTTCTATAGTAGGTAACTGTTTCTATAATATTACACCTAAGTTTGTTTTAGTTGTTCTTCGGTCTTACAAGAACAGAGAGTTTGAGGTTTATATGCTTAGTCTTCCTTTTTACCTTTGAGGACAGTTCCATAGGGGATTTCACCTTCCTCTTAAGAAGGCACAAATTTCTTATTTATCTTCTCATGATTCAATCGATACTCAAATATGAAGCAACCAACATGCAGTCAAATAAACCCAGCCTTTCCATGTTTTTATTTTCATTTTGCAACAGAATATTAAATAAACCATATTACAACTGACGTTTAAAAATATAATGGCGACACACAATAAATGAGTTTTTCTCTCCATCCTACCGTAATGACGTCATGGAGCCTCCTGGGCTCTAGCCATACCCCCGAGCAAGAAATCTTATAACTCCAAGATGATGAATGGAGTCATCTCAAATTTATAAAAAAAGATAAAATACCATAACAACAAAATTACAGGTCTATGGCCCTCCATTTACCATATTCAACAATGATTCATACAACATGCTCACATCCTACAACAATGAAACAAGGGAGGGTGAAAGTAGAACTTATCTCTTTTCTTTATGCAAGGATTGAAACTCTTTCTCCTTCTTTCCTCTCCAAACTAGCCATCTTGAGCACTATCTTCCTAAAGAGATGGTCTCCTCTCCTTTTCTCATTCTTTTTACCCTCTCCACTCCAGTTCCCCAAGAGGAGAAGTGGGTAACATGCCACTCCTTCTTCCTCTCCCAATATATAGAAGTTTCACAAATTGTAACTCTTGGATGGGGAGGTGTGGAGTGTACCTCTCCCCATCAATGAAGGTCCTTTCCCTATTAATGAGAATATGCATTTGGACAACCACTTCATCTTTCCCCCCCATCCTCCTCTCAAAATTCGTCACTGTCCATTATGACAGCTTTTTAGGGGTTAAATCATGTTGTAGGGGCACTATTGTATGCCCACTTGACCCCTATCACTATGGTATAGACCCTAGGGGATTTATTTTTGCACCCTAACCCAAAAATTTGACCAACAACTCTAATTAAAAGCCCACTCAAGGTTCCATCCGAGTTTCAAAATTAGCTAGGGGTTTCCAAGACTTGATGCCCACTTACATGAACCCCAACTAAATGCCCTCACAACCTTAGTCCTCCAATACATTAACTCCACTTGCTTCTAGGCCCTGAATGAGGTCAAATTTATATCCTCATGAAGTGGTCTTTTGATTCGCTCTTGATGGTTCTCCGTTCTCATGCTAACATCATTGCCTTCATGCACATTACCAAAATGATCGTAAATATCAATTGTGTAACACATAAATATTTTGAACATTCTAAGCTTTAACTATATAATAATCCATTTAAAATCTCAATTCACAATCCACGGTATATGAGTACAATCCACCTTCATGGTAGTGACAATAGAACAAAATATCAAAATGATATGCAAGAATATTGCCAAGAGACAACCTTATTATTATCCACAATATACTTAGTCATCAATTCAAGAAAAACATAGAACAATTTATGATTGTATTAAGTACATATGAGACGAGGTGTTACAATATTATACATAATATAAATATATATTATAATATATAATATAATATAATATAATATTATAGACATGTGCAGGATCATCATGGAAACAAAAGGCCCTCAAGTGGCAATAAAATTCAGAAAAATCAGAGTTAGGCAACTTGACGTAAAAACTTGAATAAGTTATCTATATTATTTCAAAAATATGTAAGAATAGAATTTGTAGAAAATTGAATGTAGTTTCTAGAATATTAGGTTTATTTAAAAATGAAAAAAACTATTTGGTGAAAATTTAAAATTTCAATGCAGTACTACTTAAATTTCAAGGAAAAAATAAGAAGTAGGCGTCTGTCTGACCACCCTAACCATAATAAAATGATAATTTTTTTAATAATATTTTAGATATAATTAGAAGACTCATGTCCCGATGTGATGCATATTTTTTTGTAATTTGTTTCCAAGTAAATAATTTATTATGAATTTTTTATTACAATTTAAAAAAAGAAAAGAAAACTCATATATCTGACCACCTTAACTTGGTCAAAATTTCATGAAATTCAATTTTTTTTTTTTTTAATTCTATAGAATGCAAAGCATAGAATGTGACATATGTTTCAGATTCAAAAAATGTGATACCATTTGAAAGCTATAGATTTTTTTCAATTAACCTATCAATTAAGACTTTAGTCGTAATTCAAATAGAAAATGAATAATAATTATTTATTAAATTCAAAATAAAGCATAATTTATATTGGTGGAAATATGAGAATCTACTTTAAAAACCTTTTTTGTTTCATCAATTTTGGGTTAAAAAAAAAGTCATCAGCCACATGGGCCATCATATCACTTACATATTGCCACTTTTTGGCCCATCATGATCCTGCACATACCCTTATATTATATATTATACATAACATAATATAATATATAATATAATATATAATATAATATAAATGGAGTAGAGCGGTGTGAGCATGGGCGGAGCAGAGAATTCAAAAAAAATGTTAGGGTGGCGAAGGAAAATGCGAAAGGGTCAGACCATAAAGGCGCGTCTTGGGGAAGTTGGGCGGATGAGGCTATCAGGGAGCATGAAGCCTCACGTCAGGAAAAGGGCCACAAACCTCAATGGGTGTATACCAATGGTGAACGGATCGATTATTGCCACCCACATTACCGAAAGCAACCTTCTATCCAACAAAAGATTAATAGCAATGGCCACACTCAGCATGATACACCATCCATATCAAACAGAAATGACTGGGGAAAGAAAAAAGTATGGAAAGATATGCGGCCCAGGCCCCATCCCACAAGAAATAATCCCAAACACAAGGATAAGGTGAATCATAGTAAGCCCAATCGGTTGGTAGATCAAGAGAAGATGAACCAAAAATGGGTTCAAGCCCAAAACTCTAGTAGACTAGTGGAAACTGATATTCCTACGATAGACGTATCCCAAGAAATAAATTGCGATGCTAAGATTTTAGGAGACCTGGAAATCATTTGTTGCTTCATTGGGGCAACCCTAGCAGGTCAACAATTGAAGAATGGATAACAGAAAAATGGCAAACAAAATTTCTACTCCGTTTCCTCTCGAATAATTATTTCGTGGTGGTATTTGTCAATGAGGAAACTAAGAAGGAGATCATTGATGGCGGAGTGTGGCACAAAGACAATCTCCCATTATACATGCAGCCCTGGACCCATAAATTCAATCCAACTATGTTGCAACCCTATGACAATCCGATATGGAGCCTCCTATACAATCTCCCATTCGAGTACTGGAATGGTGAATGTCTTGAAAAAATTGGAAGAACACTAGGGACACTAATTGACATCGACATGGATATCATTGATGGAGATTTATACAAATTTTCCAGGCTAAAAATTGCAGCTATAAACACATTACCCCAGTCAATCAAATTGTAGGTTGACAGAGAAATTTGGAACCAGGTAATTGAGGTAGAAGAAGAAAAATGGTATTGTCTTAGATGCGGCTCAAGATTGCATAATGAAATAATGTGCAAAGAAATACCAGGGAAGGCCTAGCATAAGAAATATGTAAAGGTAAGAAAAGAAGGGTCAGATAATATGCAAATCATTCCCTTTTCCTCAAGCCTGGTAATGTTTGACCTAAATGATGCAAAGGAAGAAGAAGTTGCAGAGTCGAGTGTAAAAAAAAGTGAGAAAGGGACCCTAAACCAGAAGATCCCTTAGAGGAAATGGCTCAACCTAACCTTGGGGTGGAAGCAAGTTTGGAGGAACCAACACTTATCTAGCACTCAGACTCAAAACAAGAACACGAGGAAGAGCTAGATATACTTGATGAGAGAAGCATATCACAATCCGCAACCACTCACCTTGGTATGGGTAAAATTGGTAAACAAGGAAGAACAAGAGGAAGGAAATCATTTAAAATGCTAAGGGAATAAGAAGCGGTAGCAAGAAGCTATCCTAGCATCAGGGAATTTTTAAGTACCAAGAGAGGTATGGCCTCTCTTGGGAAGCAATGAAGCTCACCACTTGGAATGTTAGGAGCCTAAAGGCCCCTAACAAACGACACGTAGTGAGGCATCACCTCCAATCATGTACAAGTGAGATCATTATCCTACAAGAGACCAAGATGTCACAAAATGAGGTAGAAGTTTTCCTAAATTACATTAAGTCTTGGAATGGAGTTTTTCGAGAATCGGAAGGTGCCTCGGGGGGCATTGGACTAATATGGAAGGAGACAACGATATTAGTGAAAGTCCTTTGTTCTCAAATGAATTTGTTAGTGGAAAAATTCTACAGTATGGAGCTTGACCTAACATTCCTGCTCATTAATATTTGCGGTCCTATTGGAACAAATGAGAAAGAAACACTCTGGTAGGAGGTCTTGGAATTCACAAAACTCCATTCAGAATCAAGCATCATCATTGTTGGTGATTTCAATGCCATCCTGGAAATATCAGAGAGAAGTGGTAGGATAAGGAAAGAGTCCCAATCTATGATTGATTTTAGATCATTTGTGGCAAGCTCAAGGTTAGAAGATTGTTTGACCACGAATGGAGTTTTTACTTGGACGAACAGATACAAGGATTTCACGGCTATCTCAGAAAGGCTAGATAGGTTCTTGATATCACCTGAGTGGCACAACACTTGTCCCATCATCGAAGCACACATTTTACTAATGTCCTTATCTGATCACTTCCCTGTAGAACTCTACATAAGTAAAAACCCAAAATTGAGGAAACCAACTTTCAGGTTTATGAACATGTGGTGGTGAGATGATGGGCTCTCGAGCCTATTAGAGAAGTGGTGGATGAAGTATTGAATTGGGGGCTCAATTAGCTTCAAATTTACGAAAAGACTGCAATATTTAAAGGAGAAACTTAAGGAGTGGAACAAGACAAATTTTCTAAACATATTTTCAAAAAAAGTGAGGGTTGAGATTAAACTATAGGCACTAAATGAGAAAGTGATGGAAAAGAAAATGAGGAATGAGGAGCTCTAGAAAATATTCCAAATGCAAGGCCCCAGATAAGAGAATCTGACTGACTTCCTTAACACTTGGAAATTTGGAAATAGATATGGATATTGGCAGAGCCTATGGATTTTAGCGCCTTCGATGATTGTTTGGCACTTATGGAAAGAACGTAATTGTAGAATATTCAAAGGGGAAGCTCTTGACAGTAATAAGCTACTAGACGGAATAAAAGAGGCAATAATCAAGGTGACAAATAACAGGACAAAGCTAAGAAAAAATTCGTGTTTCACAAAATGGGATGAAGGGATTCAAAAAGAATGGTCTAAGCTAAGAATACTGAGAGCGGGGCCACCTAGGGGAGACAAAGTGGATAGAAGGTTGGTACACTAGAAGGGGCCATTGATGCTTCCTTAGAAGCTAAAATTTGATGGGGCGGCAAAGGGAAATCCTGGTGCCGCTGGGGCTGGCTACCTCACTAGAAACCATGTGGGTCAGTGTGCTTGGGCGACCTCTAAACCATTAGGAGTATGCACTAACAACGTAGCCAAGCTGGAGGTGCTAATAATGGGCATACAACTCTACATCAGCAAAGAGATCAAATTAGTTGAAATTGAAGGTGACTTGTTGGTATGCATCCAATTTGTAATCAACGGTCGCTCATCAAGTTGGTTGATTGATGGTTGGGTTGCCCAGATAAAGGTCCTTCTTGCTAAATTGGATAACTACAGGATCAAACACGCTTATAGAGAATCCAACAAAGCTATTGACTATTTGGAAAATGCAGGAGTCTGGCAAGTAGAAGGACTAAAAGTCAATTTGAATCCTAAACATTGGGCAGGACTCAAAGATCTAGTTGAATATGATTCGGGGAAATACCAACCAAAATCCCAAGAGGGATGCGGTGATCGTCCCTTTCTTACCCGCACATAACCCATGCTATACTTTACCCTATCCAAAGTACAAATATTGGATAGTGATGTCTGCAAGGAAATGACAAACGCCCTGGCCCAGATGGCCTGTGTCAGGATTCTGCAATGAAAATCCCAATCTTGTATCATACTTTCCAGTTTGGTTTGGGTTAAAAAGGGAAAGACCATATTTTTGGCATAAGCTGCCAGGACTGCCAAGAAAGGATAGAACCTCAATGTCGCCATTTATTTTGGGTTTATCAAGCCAATGTGTGGAGAGCAATCCATGGAATCGTGATCTCGGGTGGCTGCATTTGGAGACATCGCTGCGACAGGAAAATCTTTGAAGCTATGTTGAAACCATTGGCATGCCTTACTGGTTCACGAGAGAAAGTCGTGGTAATGTGCAACAACTACATTTCCCTGCCTTACCGTGCCGCAGTAGCAAATGTAGTCATGGAACTAAGGGTGGATTGATGGGTAAGCACGTTGGGGGTGTACTTCAACCACTCCCAACTTGAGATAGAGGAGGCTGATACGGGGGAAGAGCTGGAGGAGGCTTTGATCGAGCAGCATCGAAATCGAAAGGAAAACTTCATGAGCGAAGCCTGGGAGATGTTTCGTGTTGGTGTGATGAACAATGACTTGGCCTTGTTTCATCGTTTCATGGATTCCGAAGACAACTGGCTTGAGGCTGAAAGATTTCAAAGGCTGGAGGATTATGGTGCTTTCATGGCAACAATCTACGGGTACTTTGATGGGTAACTGCTCAAAGGCAGTAATGTTGGGCTCCCTAACCTCTTGGGTGGCCTATTTAAAAATAGATTATATGCACATGGGAGCTATCCCCTTGATAACACTTATCAATAAAAAAAAATATATATATAATATAATATAATATAATATAATATATATAATATAATATACATATTATATTTTATATAAATATATTATAATATAATATAATATTATATTATAATATAATTCTGAACTAACTTTACACCAACGACTATCGTTTAGACGGTCTTCTGCACACAACTCCTTTGAGCGGGCCAACATCCTATTCCACTACCTTCAAGTTGGTGGCCTTATACAAGGTTTGTGCCCAGTTGGCAACCTTAGATATTGTGGTGCTAAGACCGAACTCAGGGGCCGGAACCGGGGGGGTGGGGATATGGTATCTATAATTCTCCCCCAGCTCTGATCTTGTTTGTTGTGCTATAACTAGTGACAATACTTGAATTGATCTGATCACCTCTTTTCTTTCTTCCACATTATTGCCCCATCCGTGTAGACTATTATTTTCCCATCCTTTATTCTCGTTCTTTGACCATATTCTATAATGCCATCCGAGTGAGGGCCCCCTATAATTCTATGGCTCGTGAACAACTATTTCCCAATGATCCATAGCTTGTGCCCGGATCATATCAAATAAAGGACCAAGCTATAGTCGAGTCCTATCCCTACCCCACTCTATGCCCTAATATTAGTCATCAATGAACCGAGGAAAGGAATAGCGTCGTTTTGGTGCAGAGAATCGAATGCCTCTCCCCCACCCCCACACACATCTATAGCTAGGATAGGTAGATAGGGCATCAGGAGAGCGCTAGTATTGCCCTATCCAAAACCCTATAAATGTTCCAAGGGCCTCGCCCTGGGGCTACTGATTCTCTACTGCTTCACCCTAACAATTCTATGGGTGATTCTATCACTATTTGAGATTGCAAGCTCGGTTGGAAAGGGTAAAGAGTTGCATGTGGAGGTAAGGGACAACTTCGTCCCAACGAGGGGGGCAGGCTAGACTCTAACTCTACTCTATAGATGGGGTTGGGGTCAACACATCTATATACATAGGGGTAGTCAAGCTCCCCATACCTCACTAATCTATAGAGTAACTAGTAGACACTATCGTAGTGCACAACCCTACAGGCCCAACCTTCTATAGTTGGACCTCGTCCAGGCGAGTGAGTGCCTAAAGGCCCTCTATATGGATGGGATATGGGAGATGGGCCCACTATATTATATTATAATATAATATAAAAAAATCATTTTCTCCTATTTTTTTAGAAAAATTTTGATGTATATTTTTTTTGTAATAACATTTTAAAGTCAAACTAACCTGAATTTCATAGTTTTCAGTTGATGTCAACTATTGTTTTTTTTTTTCATTTTCAAAAAACAAAATATACCTTTTGTAGAGCTCATAGTGTTGAATCCACATATATATATTTATATTTTGATTAGTTTTAGTATATAGATATTTTAAAATATTCTAACACCCCTCCATTTTGCTTTCTGGATTGGACAGTTTTTCCTTGTTTTGCATTGATTTATGTTTCTGGATATTCAAATACTTTATCTTGTGTGTGTATTTGGTTGCTATTCATTGAGCGATAGACTATATTATGTGATGTGATTTTATTTATATGATGCTTTAGTTTACATGCTTTAATTGGTGTAAAGATGTTAGTTGATATAACATGTAATTGCTTATGAGATTATTGGAATTATGATGGAAGTATCAGTTTTGATGAGTGTATTGGCGAAGGGGATGGGTTCACATCACTCGCTTGTGAGCGCCCTATGAATTCTTGATTTCCTCTTCACGGTGTGTATTATATGCTGGATATATTAAATGAGGTTGTTTATTTGGTTTTCAGGTTGCAGGTATATGACATCGACTCCACTTGGTTTCATAGGTTTGAGCATGTCGATCCAATGGTTAAGTTGAACGGGAGATAGTAGCTAGGTAACTTGTGTCAAGTCTACACGCTAGCCATAGTGTGTCATTAGTCGTTTGTGTCAAGTCATTGTTTTTCTTGCTTTAATCTTAGTTTATTCTGAAAGGATTCTTGATTAGAAATAGATATTTAGAATAATTGCATTATATCATGTTGATGATTATTTAATTTAAATTATGCAATGTAGATAAAAGTTTATATTTAATTTATTTAATTAATTAAATTTAATCCACAAGGATGAATTTAGTTATTAAATAATTAAATTAATTAATTAAATGTGATGCAAGAAAATGAAAAGAAAGAAAAGAATTAAAATTAAATTGGAATTTAATTTCATTTAGTGGGAATTTAGTTATTTTGGAATTTTATTTCAATTAAGTTGGAATTAAATTAGAATTTGAAATTGAATTTTAAATGCAAAGTTAGTTTTTGAAATGTAAGAGTTAATTAATATTTAGATATTTTAGAATTTTTAGATTGCATGCAAAATCAGATTTGGTGGATGAAGATATTTTCAATTATGCAATATGTGAAAGTTTAATTAATGAGAAGAGGATGGTTGAAATTCATGCACGAGAGAATTTTGGGAGAGGAAAAACTTCTTCTGGTGTGAGAAGATATTTTGGGAAAAATTACACAGAGAAGGGATTTGGAGAAATTCTTGGCTGTAGATTTGCATTGGAGTTACTCTGAAAATATTTATTGTGTTTGTGGATTGCTTTCTCGGTTGGAATCATTGAATTGTTGGATAGAAGCTGTAGAAGCTTTGGAGGAAGCTCTGCATCAAAATTCCTATTACCTATAGCTTCTTGAATCAGGTTTTCTTCTGTGGTTATTTTATTGATCTTTATTTACATTTAAAAGTGTAGAGATAAAGAATTGGTTGTTAAATCTGTTTTAGAAAATAAATTTGTGAATATAAGAAAGAAAGTAAATAAATAAATTTAAAGCTTCTGCTGTTGAAACTTCTGTAGAATTTAATTTATTTGAGGAAATGGATTGTTTTGTTATCTAAATCAAACGTAGAGGTTAAACAAAACATTTGGATTGTTTAAAAAATTTAAATATCTGTAGAAAACAAATTTGTTTTGAAAAATCTCTGTGAAAATTAGCTGGAAACTTCTGGTTTTAATATAGATCTGTTTTGGTTTAATTATTCTTTTATTGTTTATAAATTTGAGAAAATGGTTTAAATGAATTAGTTTTAAAGTCTCTGTGAATTTTGAGATAAAAGTTTTACAATTTCACTATAGGTGGATATTTTGACAAAAATTTCCCTATTTGTATAATATTTAAATCTGTTATATATATATATATGTATACAATTTTATGTTGATAAAAAAATTATGAATTAAAATATATTATGTCTCTACAGTGGACGAAATTCCGGAATATGTAAGGAGGTTTTTAAAAATAAAAATAAAAATAAAAATAAAAATTAAAAAAATTAAAAAAAATTAAAAAAATGAAACTTATTTTCTATTCATTGTTTTGGGCAGGGGTTTGAACCCACCGCAGCTCCTTAATGGAGGGTGCGGCTGCCTCCGAAGGCAGTGCCCTCCACTATATGGAGGGAGTGTTGTCTTTGAAGGCAACGCAACCCCTTTGGGGAGGCTGCCTGTATGGGAAGTGGGGCGGGGGTTCGGCTACAGTCGACCCCTCCCCAATCTCATTTATCTGTGTTTTTTTTGTATTGTTATTAAATTTGTTTTATAAACTGCGAACCTCAAATCTGCCCACCTCCAAATGCAATCCGGAAATTATATTAATTATATTTAATATTAAATATATATATATATACATTTATATATATAAGATGTAATATATATATAATGTATATATATATATTTATATATATATTTTATGGAATTTTATTAATACTGATTCATTCATTTTGGAATATTGAAAGGATATTATATAAAGATAGTGGATATTATAAAGAATGTATATACATAGTAAATATATGGATATATATTTGATGAATATATTACATGAGTAGTTTTATATTGAAAACATATGCAATATTTTATGTTGGGTTATTTAGACGCATGTAATTGAGTTTTGCATGGGATTTTTAAAGATAAGATTTGATTGCATGATCATATAGATAAGGAAGAAAAATATATTTTTATAAATTGCATGTTTATATAGAAAATTGAAAATAATTAATTGCAAAGATTTATATCGTTCTAAAAGTAAAAGAGTTTTCAAGGAGGTAATTAATTATTTTAATTAATTTATTGCTATTAGAGCAATTTAATTATTGTGAATGAAATTATGAAGAGATATGGATTTAGTATATCCAAAAATAGTAAGATCCTCGTGATTGCCTTTTTGTTTTATTTTCCTCATATTTTGCAAAGGGGATGTGAGTTTAAACTGTTGAAGATTTCCTATAATGAAAGAAGAAATATGGTTTATGATTAATTCAGATGATCTAGTTATCGTGCCTTTGACGTTGTCAACGTTACCTATTGATTGAGAATGGATTTAAGAAATCCAAATATTAGATTTGAATTATGACTTGAATGCTTGTTGTAGCTATGTCATCAAGTTGCATTATGGGATTATGTGTTAGTCCAAATTTGTAAGTCTTCCAAAGAACCTTAGAGGATGACGGTTGTCAATTTTTTTATGTCAACCAGTTGTTTTTCCCTTGGGTAGTGCATGATGTCTTTTCAGTATTTACCCGGTTTCCACGAATGGGGATGTTTTGTACCTCCTGTGAAAGGAGTGGACTATGTGTTTGTTGCCTCCAAGATGTTTGGAGTGAATTCTATTATTTGTTTCCTCCTTGTGTTGGAGTGGTTTTGATGCCTAGTTTGTATGCACATGTGTTTCCCTTGGTGGATTGTTTGGGTGTGTGTTGTCGAATAGAAGAGTGGCTTCTGTTAGGCGTCGAAGCCCAAAGAGGTAAGTCGGGTAACCTTCAGAAGTGAGTTAATCAAGTGATAATTAAATTAATGTACATAGATGATTAGGATGTCTTCCACACTAATCAAGATAATTTAAGCCTCACTCATAGACACAAGGGCTTGTTTAGTCTTGGGATGAGTGAGAAGGTCTGAAATGGCATAGTCATTTATCTTGTCAGTACGGGAGGTATTTGAGGTCACATGAGTGAGTATAAGGGTCGGGATTCGGTTGAGGCCACTAGGATTACCGGAGCCTATGAAGGATGCCCAGAGGAGATCTCATGACTACTATGTGATGACACTCTGTCTAGGACAACAGTTGTTTATTGTTTTATGTGTATGGTTCTTCGAACATACTTGATCTATTTTTATGTCTGGAAGCAATGTGACCTATGTCAGTGATGTGAATGTTGTACTTGAGTTGTACTTGTTTACTACATTTTTTTGGTTATGTCAGTATGAGTCTGCCTTTGATGAGTGGTTGTAGATATTTGTCCATGTTACATTGTTACTATCTCCTAGCATGGGGCGTGGGCCTTCACGTACCACTTGGTTGGGTGGAACATGTACCATACACCGTTGGGTCCCCATCTATCTTCAGTACTTGGTGGTGAGACATCCAGATGGACAACTCGCGGTTCTTGCTGTAAATTCATGCTTTGTAATATTTCTATTTGTATAAGTTATTTTATCCCTCTTATGTTATGAGGTGGAATTCTGTAATTGTAACTTATTTGTACTATTGCCTCATTCTGGGAATGAGTGATGTAACTATTGGATAAAGTTAATGATTATGAGATTGTATCTTGGATGTTTATCCTATTATGTTATGTGGTAATCTTATGATGTATGATGTTTATTTCATAAAGTATATAATGCTATGGTTATATGTAAGTTGTTTGTGTGGGTTTAAGTAATCCCAACCTTGTAACCTTAGAGGTTGTTGTTAATTAGTAAGTGAATGCGTATGTTAATTACACTTTATTAAAAAAAATTGGTTCGCTTAAGTCGTTAATTGCAACTTCCTTTAGGGTTACTTGGCGGGGCTTTACAAATATTGCAAGGAGGTTGTTCAATGTAAAAAAAAGGCTCAGTTGAAATTAAATAAAAAAATGTAAATCATCATTAAAAAAATTGGAAAATATATGATTCCCTAGAGGAACTTTTTGAATTTCAGGTTCCAAGGACTTGCCTTTTATTTGTTGGTTCTGCTGGAACTATATGTGGGGTGTGAGGGCCCCTAAGGAATATCTATATCATCCCACTTTAAGGCGAATAGATCGGTCCCAAAGGGCCCGATTACTAGAGAACCACAACCCCTTAGAGTAGTAGCCCCCCCACCCCTACACTAGAGTTTCCCACCCACCCTGCAGGGTGAACTCCCACCCTTTCCTACTAGTGCTTCACGATCGGTTCATCAGGTGGGTCGGGTCGGGTGGAATATTAAGAATATTTTAGGAAATTATATTTTATAATCTAAAATAAATAAATAAATATTATAAAAAAATAATAAAAAATATTTTGAAAAATAATAGAAATTAGTAATTAAAAACTAAATATAGATAAATATTAAATTTATAATATATTTCATATTTTAATTAATAATATATGTAAAAGGTTATATGATATTTATATTAAATATGTATATAAATATTAAATATATAATATCTATATATTTATAATATTATACTAAAATATTTAAATATATAAAATGTAATTTTATTTCATAATATTAAATTAAGAATATTCTAAAAAATTATATTTTATAATCTAAAATAAATAATATAATATTAGATGAATTTGTTTTCTATTTGTTTCTTGACGTTCAGTTAAAATATATTTAATAATATAATATAATATAATATATATTATGTATTATATTATATTATAATATTATAGAATATAATATTATATTATATTATAATATACATTATACATAATATAATATAATATATATATTATATATTATATTATATTATATTATATTATATTATGTATAATATATAATAATATTATATTATGTATAATATATATTATAATATAATATATAATAATATTATATTATATTATAATATTATATAATAGGGTATGTGTAGGATCATGATTGGCCAAAAAGTGGTGATATGTAAGTGATATGATGGTCCATGTGGCTGGCAACTTTTTTTTAACCCAAAATTGATGAAATGAAAAGGGTTTTCAAAAGAGATTCTTAGCTTTCCACCAATATAAATTATGCTTTAATTTGAATTTAATAAATAATTATTATTCATTTTCTATTTGAATTACGACTAGAGTCCTAATTGCTAGGATAATTGAAAAACATCTATAGCTTTTAAAGGGTATCAATTTTTTTTAATCTGAAACATGTTTCACATACTATAGGATTAAAAAAAAAAATTTGAATTTCATGAAGTTTTGACAAAGTTAAGGTGGTCAGACATACGAGTTTTTATATTTTTTAAAAGTTGTAATAAAAAATCATAATTAAATATTTACGTGGAAAAAAACTACCAAAAAATATGCATCACATCGGGACATAAGTATTCTACTTATATCTAAAATACTATAAAAAGATATTATCATTTTATTGTGGTTAGGGTGGTTAGACAAACACCTACTTCTTATTTTCTCCCCGAAATTTAAGTACTACTACATTGAAATTTCAAATTTTCACCAAATAGATTTTTTCAAAATAAAAATAAACCTAGTAGTTTAGAAACTATATTCAATTTGCAATAGATTCTATTGTTACATATTTTTGAAATAATATAGTTAACTTATTCAAATTTTTACGTCAAGTTTCCTAACTCTAATTTTTCTCAATTTTATTGCCACTTAAGGGCCTGTTTTTTCCATGTTGATCGTGCACATGCCGAATATTATATGATAATATTATAATATTATATTATATTATATTATATTATTATTTAATAATATAATATAATATTAATATAATATAATAAGAAGTCAGCTAACTCCTAGACAAAAGTCACCTATGCGCATACAAAAATGCATAAAAACATACATAAAAACATACATAGAAACATGCATACCATGATGACACGGTGTAGTACAGGGTCCAACATAGAAGTCATGAGACAAATGAAAGTAAATGGAGATAAACGACATTATTTTTGTGTAATACCCCTCTGTTTTGCTTCTTGTTCGGTTTGCTTTATGCTATGTTTGGATTTAGCTACTTTGATACTAGATACATTTTGATATGATGATTTGATCGCTACTATTGAGCGAAAACTATTATTGTGCGATGTGGTTATCTGATTATTGTTTCACATGCATTATGGATTAATGATGTTGTAGATTTAGCATGAGATGTTATTATGAGATTATTGATTATGATGTTAATGTCAGTCTTTGATGAGTGGATTGGTGAAGAGGATGGTTTTGCATCACTCGCTTGCGAGCACCCTATGAATCTGTGATATCTTCTTCACGGTGTGTATTATATGCTGGATATACTATATTATGTTGTTTACTTGATTTCAAGTTGCAGGTACATGACATCGACTCCACCTGGTCTCACAGGTTTGAGCGTGTCGATCCAATGGTTAAGTTGAAAGGGAGATAGTAGCAAGGTAACATGTGTCAGGTCTACGCCCTAGCCTTAGTGTGTCATCAGTCTTGTTTATTGAGTCATGTTTTACCTTATTTAATGTTATTTGATTTGAAAGGTGCTTGTGTATTAAATTAATTTTTAGAATAATTGCGTTGGGTTAAAGTGATGATTATTTTATATGAAATTAAAATTATGCTTTGATGTTATATTTAAATTTGATAATGAAATTTAATTTAGTTAAATTTTAATTTATTTAATTAATTAAATTTTAATCTCAAAAGGGTTGAATTTAGTTATTAAATAAATAAAATTAATTAATTAAGTTTATGGGATTAAATTAAATTAAAATAAATCAAGAGAAATTGAAAGGAAATTGAAATTTTATTTTAAATTCAATTTGGGTTTTCGAAAATAGAAAAGAAAATAAATATCTAATTCTCTACTTTGCATGTAAAGGGAATTAGGGTTGTATTAGATATTTTTGGTTTTATGTGGAATGCATGTTTTCAATTTTGGAGAGAGAAGTTTTGGAAAGGAATTAATCTTTCAGAGCATTGAAGGATTTTTGGAAAATTTGCACAAGAAGGGTTTGAATCAGTTTTTGGATTTTGGGATCGGATTCATTGTGCATTTGAGGAAATTCTTGGAGGAGGCTTGTATAAAAAAAATTCATCTTCTTCTGTAGCTTCAGATTCTAGGTTTTGTACTTGTTTGTTCAATTCAATTTCAATTTAATGGTTTGGGGAAAATTTGTTAAATTTACTGTAGGACTTTATTCAGTAAACAAAATTCGTAGTTTCATTGTTGAAATTCAATATTTGTTTGTGCTCCAAACATTTAGGTTTTAGTATGAAGATTTTACTTTCTAAAAATATTCAGATCTGTTCTTCGAAAACTCAAACCCTCATAGAAAACCTCCATTAGAAATAAAACAAAATTATGATCTATTTAATTTTTTCTATATTTAATTAGTTGAAAATTTGAAGGAATGGTTTAAAAGAAATTAAATTTAAACCTTTCGAATATAGGAAGAAATTTTGGAAAAATTTATTAAATTCTGTTACTGGTTATTTTAAATTATTTTCTCGATTTTACCAGTAATTCAATTCTATGTAAATATATATATATCTATATATAATATATATATACTCTTGTAAATATATATATATATATATATATATATATATATATATATATATATATATATATATATACCACATATAAATATATATATCATTTTGTATGCTCCAAAAATTTAATTTATTCTCCTTTAAAAAAAAGTGCATTTGCAGGTGTGAAATGAATTTTGAAAAAAATGCATTTAAAAGGTCTTTGAAACTTTTCCCTTATTTTATTTCAGACTTTATTTTTAAGCTAAGAAAATTTTTATTCAAAAAAAAAATTGTATTGAAACTGTGGTTGGTGGGGAGTCAAATCCCACCGACCATCGTACCGGCGCTTGGGGGATGCACTGCCCATGAGGTAGTGCGCCCACCCCATTGGGGGGGGACGCATTATCCCATGGGGAGTGCGGCCTCCCCAAGGCTCTGTAGCCGCTGTACAATATGTACAGTCGGCGGTTGTCCTTAGTTGGCGTCGACAATACATCCTCCGCCTTGTAATACTTTTTGGTGAATGCGAATTTTCACTTGCTTTAAAATTAACATTTGTTTTTTTTTATTTAAATAGTTTGTATTTGTATGTTAGATTAATATAAATGGTTTATATATATATAATATATATATATATATATATTATATATAATATTTAATATATATATATATATATTTATGTATTGGAAAATGAGAATATAAGTTTGGAGATTATTCAAAATCAAATAGTTTTATAGTCTAGAAATTTTTAGTAAAATAGAAGGTTAAAATAATTATATAATGTAGACTTTAGTTTTAAATGTAGTTTTGAAAATAAATATGATATATGTATTTAAATATATGAAGTATGCTGAGTATATTTTGAGTATATTTATATATTTAATATTTTGTTTAAGGCATAGGAGTGCATGCAAGGTTCTTTGAGAGCAATTTAAACTAATATGATTAATATGCATGATTAGATAAGGTTGAGAAAATTATTTATTTTAATGAAGGAATTTAATTGTTTTAATGAAAATTTATTATTTTTTTTAATTTCTACAAGATGCATTAAATAGGGAAATGGAATTATGATATCTGAAATTAGCTTATTTCCTTGTCTTTGCCTATTGTTGTTATCTTTTCCCTATATTTGTGATTAGGGAAAAAGGGTTTTATAATTATTTGAGTTAACCCTGTTATCGTGCCTTTGATTTTGTAAATGTTACCTATTGATTGAAGATGGATTTAGGAAATCCAAATATTATATTTGAATTATGGCTTGAATGCTTGTTGTAGCTATGTTGTCAAGTTGCAATGTGGGAATTTGGGATTTAGTGTTAGTCCAAAATTGTAAGTCTTCCAGAAGAACTTAGAGGATGAGGGTTGTTGAATCTTTATGCCATCCAGTTGTTTTCCCTTGGGTAGTGCATGGCGTCTTTTCAGGTTTTACCTAGTTTCCATGAATGGGGATGTTTTGTGCCTCCTATGAAAGGAGTGGACTACGTGTGTTTGTTGCCTCCAAGATGTTTGGAGTGAATTGCATTATTTGTTTTCTCCTTGTGTTAGAGTGGTTTTGATGCCTAAGTAGTATGCACTTGTGATTCCCTTGGTGATTAGATGTTTGTGTGTTGTCCATTAGAAGAGTGGCTTTTGTTAGGGGTTGGAGCCCAAAGAGGTAAATCGGGTAACCTTCAAAAGTTATTTAAACAAGTGATAATTAAAGTACTGTACTTAGAAGATTAGGACTAACTTCTCACTAATCAAGATAATTTTACCTCACTCATAGACACAAGGGCTTGTTTAGACTTGGGATGAGTGGGAAGGCTTGGAATGGAAAGATCAACTATCTTGTCTGTACGAGAGGTAGTTGATTCCACATGAGTGAGTATGAGGGCCGAGATTCGGTTGAGGTCACTAGGATTACGAGAGCTGGAGCCTATGAAGGATGCCCAGAGGAGATTTCATGACTACTATGCGATGACACTCTATCTAGGACAACTGTTGTTTATTGTTATATGTGTATGGTTCTTTGAACATACTTGATCTATATTATGTATGGAAGCAATGTGATCTATGTCAGTGATGTGAATGTTTTACTTGTGTTGTACTGGTGTTGAGCATTTATTTGATTATGTTAGTATGTGTCAGTTGAGTCTGCCTTTGGTTAGTGGTAGTAGATTCTTTGTCCTTGTTGAGTTGTTACTATCTCCTAGCAAGGGGGGTGGGCCTTCGGGTACCACTTGGTTGGGTGGAACATGCACCAAAACTATTGGGTCCCCATTGATCTTTAGTTCGTGGAGGCGAGACATCCAGTTGGACAACTCGTGGATCTTGTTATTCTTTTTCTAGCACTATTGTAATTCTAATTGTAATGAGTTGTATTTACCCCTCTTGTTGTTATGAGGTGGATTTTGTAATTGTAATACTTATGTATTTTGACTCATTCTAGGAATGAGGGTTCTAATCTTGTAATGGATTTATGTTATGAATATTCTTACTATCTTGTATTTACTTATGTTGAATGAATGTTTATTACTTGATTTATTTAATGCAATGTAATTTAGTTGATGTATGTTAATGGGGATTTAAGTTATCTTGGTTATGTAGCCTTAGGGGATGTTGTCAATTATAAGTGAACATGTATGTTTAATTCACTTTAATAAAAAAAAAATTAGTACGCTTTTGTAGTGAATTGAAACTTCCTCTAGGGTTACGTGGCGGGGCATTACATTCTGCTTACAGAGGATGGATGTTTGGAAATTGTAAAAAAAAAGGGAGAGTTTTCAAACTCCACTTTGTAAGGAGAATAGCCATGTCTTCATCAGCTGCCAAAAATGATATCAACTAGAACGTGCGAGCCAAAAACTTGTGAGTTTAACATAGATTATTGAAACCAATATTCAGTATCAATAATAATGACGATACAAAAATTTATGATCTGATATACGCCAACAATATGAATCTTTAAATACCATTATTCCCGCATTTTGGAAGAACATGAAACCACGTTGGGATCCCATATTAATGTCCAGTGATGGGAGTAGAAGTCCACAACACACCGTTGATAGATAATTTAGGATCCCTGACATATATCCTCTAGGTCGAGATTTAGTTGACCCGACATAAGCAACAACTATCATGATAGAGGTTATAGCAACACAAAATCAAGGGCAAAGGCAAAGCGAATAATAGTGGTTCAAGATGAGGAACCTTCAAAGGCAGATCCAAGTGTAGTAGATAAGGTCTCAAGTGAAAATCTGCTTTACTCTAGGGAAGGAGTAGTATTGGGATGGATGAGAAAAGGGCAATCAGTTAGGAGCTTATTGAACCAGAGTTGGAGTTTTGAGAATGAGTTGCAAATCTATCTAATATCTAGATTGGCAGGCAAATATTTTTGACTGTTCCCAACAAAGTTGAATGATAGGCTATATTTCTAGTCCATTGTAATGAAACTGTTCGTCTACTTTTGAATAGTGAAATAATACCGATTTGGCTGGTAGATTGGCATGGCGGGTCAACTATTCAAAACTAAAACCCTATTAGAAACAAGTCATTATCTTAATTAACATTCCAATACATAAATAACATGACATACGAGAAAGGAATATTTGGAAGGAAAGGAAGAACAGAGTGTTTAGGGATATAGAGAAGTCGGAGGGGGACTTGCATGAAAAAATCGTAAGGGCTATAAAGGAAAATTTATCTTTAATCCCAAGAAAAATGGTTGATAAAGCTAATTGGTCTCCTTTCGATATTGCTACGGCAGAAAAGTGGAATTCTAAATTAGCAGCGCTAAATGTCCCCACACCTGATGTTTGTGGGAGGGAGAATGCATGTTGGTCTTTGCCGCCCTTGGGTTGGTTGAAAGCCAATTTTGATGGTGCTGCTAAAGGCAACCCTGGGAAAGCTGGCAGTGGGTGTGTTTTAAGGGACAACTCGGGGGCTTTTATTGCGGCTTTTGCTGTGGACATCGGCACCCAAACTAATCATGTTGCGGAAGCTGTTGGGGCTTATCATGCGATTAACTTAGCTTTCAAGATGAACACGAAATGTCTTTGGTTGGAGGGTGATTCAATGAATATAATAAATTGCATTCTTGGGCTTACCCCTCCCTCGTGGACCATTAAAAAGTGGATTGAAGATACAATAATCTTATTAAGTAAATTCGATAAAGTGAAAGTATCCCATGCCTATAGAGAAGCCAATAAGGTGGCTGATTATTTCGCCAATGAAGGGGTTAAGCGGAGCGGGGAAAACACATGGAGGAAGAATGACTACCTCCATTCTGAGGTGAAAGTGCTAATTTATTATGATTCATTGCATGGAAGAGAAGCTTGTCTTCATCATGATGAAGAGGATAAATATTAGGTACATCGATTTCATTAGATTTGATGGGACCAACATCTTTTTCTTTTTCAAGAAGAGTCTCCGGCATGCTTTTTGGGTGTTTGATAAAATATGCTTAAATGGGACCCAGTGCAACTGTAGGGTGTGGCATAACAGAGCTTTGAAGATGGGGGGAAAGAGAAAATGTGTAGAGTCGAGCTACTTTCAAGAGCATAGAAAGAATGCTAAAGCCTGGGAAAGAATTGAAAAGGGAGGTTTAGTCCCGTTTCTGGAAAAGCTCCATGGTTCTGATGAGAGGTTGCTGGACTATTTTGCCAAAAACTGGAAAAATGGTGAGATTGTGTTGTTTGGTAGGAATGTTAAGTTGAATGAGGAAATTATCGGTGAGATTACTGGTCTTTTGACTGAGGGAGTGAAATTTTATCAGGACCGTCAGTTCTCTGATGAAGCAGTCATAAGATTTCCTAAAAAAGACAAGGAGAGGGTTAAGTTGGTTAAGGTTTCCAATAGCTACTTTGATGTGGAGTCTATTAAATCGATCTAGAGGAAAGTTTTAAGAGTAAAATGGAGCATATCACAGTTGACAGGCGCTTCACCAGGGCGTATGGTTATCACTTTGCCATTCTGAACCATTTCCATCACAAGGTTCGTATCTCTTTGCCTTTTTACTTATTCTCTTCTTTGAAGAATTGCCTTGATGAAGTTGAAAGAAACCCTAGGAGGAATTCTATTATTCACCCTGGTCTTGTCAGGCTCATCTATGAGCATTTTCAAAATTTACCTGCTTTGCCTAAAATTGTTGATATTGGGGATTTGGATGATGAGGATACTGAAAGTAGCAGGGTGAACGACCCCATGGCCCATCCTGCTTGTGCCCTTGTTGGTCCTAATACTAGTGCTCCCCAGTCCCTATCTTATCGAAATGACCTTATGGATTTTGCTCCGCCTTCATGTCCTAATCTATAGCCTTCGCATGATTTCCCTATCCCGGGTTTTGCCTCGTCGCCTTGTCTTAATCCCCAGCCTTCTCTTGGCTTCCCTACCTCGGGTTTGGTCTCTGGTTTTAAAGGTACCTCAATTACGAAATTAGTCTCGTACTCTGGAAATTCTATGGAAAATATTTTTGATAAACCTATGGTCAGTAAAGAGTCGGCCCCTAGTGCCCCTGCGGCTGGTGGTTTTGGGAATACCCCTAATGATTCCCCTAATCAGGATGAAATTAATTTTGCCCTGAATAAGCTCATGACTGAGGACATTCTGAGTGTGGTGGAAAAAAGTATGGATGGCCTTTTCACTGTTCTCAAGTGGACCCAGAAGGAAGTCTGGGATCTGAAAGGCTGTAATAGAGATCTCAGCAACAGAGTCTTGGATTTGGACCAGAAGATTAGCTGGAGTTGTAATGAGAATGAAGAACAAGAAACCCCCTTACCAAGGAAAAGACAACATTTGCAGGAGGAAAGATTGACCAGGCTCGAGTGTAATTTGTCTAAGATTGGCCAAAATATTAGGGCCACTGTGGAGAATAATCACAAAATTGCCAGGCATAACACCATTATCATCAATGCTATGGTGGAAAAGCTCGAAAAAAATCAAAAGGGCTCGCTGGTCGTGGATTTGGATGAAGACAGAGGTTGCATCAGATCTACTGTTGATGGGATTTCAACTCGAACCCGGGCTAATATGAAGAGGAAGACCCTGATTTCTTCACATATGGTTCAAATTGTCAAGCAGGGGTTACATGATATGAAGTATGTTGAAAAGGAGACCAAGGAGTTGATGAACACCTTGGAGTAGTGCAGTAGTGTTTGTTTCTGGCTTTTTGGAGGTCCTTTTTTTGGACCCTGTTGTCTCTTTGTGTTGTCGTTTCCTTTTTGGGACAACTGTCTGTTTGTCTAGGTTTATTTTGCTCTATCTTTTGGTGTTTTAACTTTGTGGTTTCAGGTCCCTGTAAAACCTGTTTTTCTTCCTTTTCAAAAACATGACATATGAGAAACTCACCACAGTAAAATTCACCACCATGACAAATTCATCACAAGTAATGTTTATGCACTTAATTTTTCATGACGGTGAATTACTGGTGGTGAATTTTACTTGAGGTGAATTTGTCATGATGATGAATTTTCCCATGGTGAATTGTTGGTAGTGAATTTTCTGTCAATGAACCAAATAACATGTTTAGTCCAATTATGTTATCCTTGTGATTTTCTTTTGATAGTTAGTGGATTTTTTTATTGTATATTATAATATAGAAATTTATTTTGTGGTTGAAAGTGATATTGAAGATAATACGTGTGATATGGGAGTTCTCAAGAATTTTTTTATGCTTTCATAATTTTTAATTTTAAATTGAATTTATATGTTGGTTATTACAATTTACATTATCAACCCAATATCAGATTTTTCAATATGTATAACTATCAAATTTAATAATAAATAGAATATTTAATAATTATAAAAATATTGAATGTCATTTTTAAATATTAGTCTGAAACAATCAAAACATCAATTGAAAAAATGATGAAGTGGAAGGTTCCTTGATTTTTAAAAATTGAATGTCATAGTCAAACATTAAATCCAAATAGTCAAAAAATTGATCAAGGATGATGATTGATCCCAAAATTGTGAGTATCACTTTGGGAAGAATTTGTATATAGTTAGGATATAACAGTTACCAAATGGGAAGAACTAGTCTACAAAGCTAAGCAATATCTCTACAAATATTTGTTCAGCTAAACTATTAAGATTTTGCATCACAACATCTTAGTTTTGACACCTTATTATATAATGATGATCACATTTGAGTTATAATTTTTGTAAAACCTTACTTTGGTAGTGGAAAATGATGAACTCGGTTAAAACAAACTTTCTCCTTCTCTTGTATTGATAAATGAGTAAGAAGAGAAAGTACTGGGAATGCATTTTTTCATAAATCTTAACTTGTGAGCTTCCATTTTGATACCAAAACATGTTTCAATGTTTGAGAATCTTCTATTTGTATGGGAGAATGGGTGACATTTTGGATGTTTGGAAACTATTTTTAGGGTTAATAGCTTTATATGAACATTGTATGGATTTCAACTCAGTTAAGTGTATGAAAGGCTAGTTGGTTTGGTTTTAGTCCATTGTAATGAATCCATTATATTTTCTTGCTTCAATGATATTACAACTTGATCATATGTATGATATGAAACCATCTTTCCTTTTCCTACTTAGATTCAATTCATCCTTTGATCAACTGATTATTATGGGTGTTCACCTTTTAGTTATTTCCAATGTTGGAAAACACACTGTCCCCTGTTAGTTATTTCCAATGTTGGAAAACATGTTGTCCCCTGTTGGAAAAAATGTTGTCCCTTGTTAGAAAACACACTGTCCCTTGTTCTAGTTATTTCCAATGTTGGAAAACACACTGTCACATGTTAGTTATTTCCAATGTTGGAAAGCATCCCTTTCTTGGATAGAGTTTTCAATGTCTTGAATACTTTTATGTATCTTTCTAGCCACTTTTTTCTCAGCTTTGAGAGTGTCTTTACGATTAGAGAATGTAGATATTTATTTTAACAAGTTATTTTCAAGACTTTTCTACCTTTTTAGATAAGCCTTTCATGTCTAACCTCTTGAATTTATCCACTTCTACATTGCACATACTGCACATGCACCTTCCTCAACTTCTCAAGAGTGGGAAGAATCTCTTCAGTCAATACACTATCTATCTCATTCACTTTGGTCTCTAGACTTCTTCAGATTACTTTTCCATTTCAAATTCCCAAGATACTAGTGGATGCAAGGATACCATCAACAACAAGGTAACATACAAACTTTCTTGCCCCTACCTATCATATTGACAATACAATTACATCATAGCCTAAGAGGATCATTACACCAAATAGATGTTTCATTACTATGAGATATGGTTAGTTTTGGTATTAGTTAATAAACACACTCATTTGTGATCTGGGACACCAAGCCACTCTCACACATAATATTGCATGCAAAAATCCTATTGGCTCTTAGAATCACATGCCCTCTCCTCTACACCATTACTCAAAGTGAGATAAAGGTAGTAATATATATCAAATATATTTACTCACACATAAATAAGGATAGGAATACTTTTTTCCATTGCATAGTGTTGATGGTGAAAATGACACAAACAACGTTAAAACATAATATTTATACTCTATTTCTCCTGAAAAAGAAAGACAACATGTAGTAGCCTAACTCCCAAGGTCCTGGTAGTTGGTTCTCAACTGTCTGGTGTCACTCAATCGGTTCATGCAACTATAATATTCAAGGGGCCTATGCTGGTAACAAAAGATTCAAGCGATGACTCCTTTTATCAAACCGTTTTGGTAAATCAATGGGGTTTCAAACAAAAGAAAAAGATAGATTAAAGGGGTAAACCAGTAAGTATGAATCAAATATATCTATCATCCGGACATATATCTTCAAATAATGAATGTTCTTCCAATCACATCAATAAAACCGTAAGATGACACAATCTACAACATAATCTATACCACTGCATACATTTTAGGTGCTTAATTAACTTCACAATTACACATCACAACTATTTCAAGGACTTTTCAAAGCAACACTTCATTCATCATCAAGATTATAGATCAACAGACTTTAATAACTTCAATTCAATGATAATCTTTAAATCTGGTTTCTTCTAATGACTTTCATCACATAAGAAACTAGCATGCTTCAACACAATCACTGGCATTCAGATAGATTATAACTTATCAGCCTTATCAAATCAAAACAACTCAATTGTAATACCATATTGCGTAAACCTGTAATTCTATTAACTGTAAAAAGATCAATTATAAAGTATCTCTGTAAATCACTACAAAATTCTATCTCCTAATCTTAGGTAAGCCAATCCTATTCTCAATTAGTTGACCATACCCATATGGTATTTATAGATATACAAAAACTCTAACTCCACTTCTATTTTAGGTCATCCACCTTTTTAGGAACCAAAATTCTCTTGGAAACTCAGATCAATTTTGATCTTGATTCTTTACATTTAGACATTCAGTTTAACTAGAGAATACAATATAGAAGAGAAAAAGAAGTCATGCGCCCCCAAGACTGCTAGTGCTGCATGCAACATGCAAAGAAGAGGAAAATTATGCATGCAAGGATTCATGCATGTGAAGCCGGATCTATCATGAACTCATCGTAGCTAGTGAAGACTTGCTGTAATGTATCTATTTCTGGCCCATCAACCCAGCTATCTTCAAATTTGATTCAATCCAATTCTGCTACAGCAAACTCCCTCATACCTTTCACCTTTGTCAACTCTCTTCCAATAGCTTTTATTTCCTCTTTAACATCCATTAACCGATCCAGCACCAAATCTCTGCCATCATCTCCTTTCTGCATCAGTCCACTGAATCTTTCATCCCATTTTTCCTTTATTCGACTCAAAGGAATGCCTTCTTTTGTAAATTCATTTACATCTACAATAATGGCAATGACCGCTTCCAACTCTTCCAATTGCTCAGTCAAATTATTAACAACTTCTTGGATCTCATCCTTGTGTTTACACAAGAAATTAGTTCTAAAATGGAGTATACGAGAAGTTTTCTCCACAAAATCCTTATTGTCCTCCTCAAGTATTGATTGTTCCAGAAGAGTAGTTAAAGGCAATGCACTCACTCTTTCTAACTTCTAACTATATTCTTTATACTCTTCTTCTTATTTTTCAGATGCCTCAATGTATTGATGCATTTCTTTTATTAACCCTTATGTGTCCTTGTAGGCTTCAAAACCTTCAACCAAAACTTCACCGACCTCTCGGTTCAACTTGTCCATCCACCTATCCACCATCTCCGCTTTGCCTTTGACCTGCACCAAATCATCTACCTTCTTTTTATTTAAAAAAACAGGAGTCTCAATGGCTGTTACCTATTGTGATCTCAGAGAGGAGACACTTTTCAAGAATGAATGTAATTGATCCAATTGAGCCTTAAGCTCATCCTTCTTTTGTTTATCCTTAATCATTATTGAATTTGTTGTTGAAGCCACCACATCAATCAAGTTCATCTGTTGATTCCTAGTGGGCCTTCCCAAGTTGACAGTACTCAACTGATAATCTGTTAGTTGCATGTCCCCTATCTCCTTTTTTGTCATTGGCATGGCACATTCAACAACAATTTCACCTTTTTTTGTGAGTTGGGTAGAATGTAGAATCTTGGCCTTCTTTTTAGGCCTCTCCTACTCAATTCCCTTCATCATATCCTCCCAATTGAGAGGTTGTGAAGGTGTTACTACCCTCTTCTGCAGGTCCAATTTTAGCCAAGTGGGAGCACTTGGAGCAGTAGTCATCATAGAGGAAGAGGGAACAATGGTAGAAGGTGGCTGCATACTCACTTGAGATCAGGAGTCAACCCTCGATTTCTCTTGTTGCTCTTGCACTATATTCATCTGCACAAGTCTTTCAGCCTCTTCCCTATCCTTTTGTTCTTGTATTTTCTTGTCTTCCTCTTCTTTCCTCAACCTCTCTTTTTCCAACCTTTCTTTTTCTAATTTTTCCTTCTCTATTCTTTCTCTTTCTAGAGCTTCCCTTTCTAATTTCTCTTCTTCCAAAGCCTCTAGCCTTTCCTTTTCTAATCTTTCTGCCTCCAAAGCCTTAAGATTTTCTACCTTTGCTTCTTCCTCTCGCTGCTTCTTAACCAGCTCTTTGGCCTCCTTTTCCTTCCTTATCTTTTCTGCTTCTTCCTCTTTTTGGTGAGCTTCCTCTGCAAGTTTTAACCTAGCAACCAAGATTTCCTTTTCCCTCTGGTTCCTTGCTTTCTCTTCCTCAAGGTCATGAATTTTTTGTATTAATTCTAACTTGTCATTCACTGCTTTAACTTTGAGCTCATGTTCTTGTTGCCTTCTTTGCTTCTCTACTTCATCAGCTTCTACCTTAATTTCAACTTGCTTTGCCTTTAATTGTTGTTGGTGTAGTATAGCATCAACTTGTACCTTAGCATCAATTTCCTTTTGTTTCTCCCCTGCAACCCTTGCATCAGAATCTCTTTCCGCATCTTCAAACAACTTCCATTGATCTTCCTATGTCAAAATCTTCTCAATATCCTCTTCTAGAGGCATGTTCTCTTGCATATCTTTTTTTGACAGAGTCTCATCTAAATCTGTCCCTACCTCCAAAACTTCTTTCTCCATTTCTTTTCCCTTATCAGTTTCAGCCATGCTATGAAGAGCTCCTTCTTAAATTTCTTTACTCTTCTTCCTTGTAATTGGGACTTGGGCAGATGATTCACCTAATGTAGGTGTTGAAACAACAGATCCTACTAGAAAATCTCATTCTTATGTTTCCTCTTCATCATCTACCACCTCAAGTTCTATCTCATCAATATCTGGAGGAAGGAATTCCAATGGTTCTTTGGGAGGTATCTTCCTTTTAATCCTTTTATATCCCTCACCCTTCTTAAGGATTGGTCCTTCAGGAGCTTGAGTTCTTAACATTAACCACTGCACACTCCTATCCAATACTGTCCTTCCAATCTTCTTAATATCAATGGTTTGTTCAGCATTCCAATCAATTAGATCCAGACCCTTGGTGCCAATATTCAAAGCTTCATAGGATGGATCTAAGACAATTCCATCATCCACCAATGCGTCAGGAATGTTTTCTTTAACACCTAGCTCTGACATGAGTGAAACAGACAATCTTTCATAATTCTTCTTCCTTAGATCATACTCATCTTGTCAATTACTCTAGAAGTCTTCTAGTAAATTGAAATATTTAGTAAACACCGAAGGCAACAAGGCATGCATCTTACCCTTTGGATCAAAATACTTACGAGTTGTGTATAATCCCAATTTCAACCATATCAATTCATTATAGACCACCTTTGCTCCTACCAAGTGTTGACAACTATATTCACCCAACTTCAAGGGGAACTTATGACATCCAGTTTTATGTTTGATCCCAAACCGAGCATTAACTCCAAGAGCCTGATACACAAAATCCATTAGCACTATCCTGTTATTGTAGCACCTTGGAAGCAAATGCGGGTGGCCTTCAAAACCAAATAACCTAAAATATGTGAATTTGGGGTATTGAATGTACCAACATCCCCATTCAGCAATGAATGCCATGGCTTCTTGACTCAACCGGTACCCTGCATCCCCATTCAATTGATTGATGACCACATATAAAAATGCATCATTGACTCTTCTGAAATGAGTCTCAGCAACCTCAAGAGATAATTGGTCATAGTGCTCCCATTATGCCCACTCTGTTCAAACCTAGGAAAACACCCAACCTTGTTGTGGCATATACAATGTAAGAAGTCATAAAGAAAGATTTGGTTGGTCTAACATTAGTTAATTGATCATGAACAACATTTGACACAATCATCGGCCAGTCAAACTGCTGGGTTCCATTTAAGATATTCTGGATGAAAGGAAACATCCACTCCTTGAACTGAAATGTATCTCTCTTCCCAAAGGCCCTAAACAGCATCATGATTAGGTCTGATACCTCCTTATAGAAATTTGCCCTCTTTGGCTGGTCTACAAGTTTACTTAAAGATTTCTTTTCTATGCTCAGTCACTTTTTGTTTAAATGAGACTTATTGGAGTCCTTATACTCAATATATTTCTCCAAAACCTCTACTTCATCCAACTGCACCAAATTCTTAGGATCTGGGACATTAAATGTATCTTGAAATGCTTGAGGAGTAAGATTGATGATCACATTGTTTTGTGAATCCATGCATAGTCTTGTAGCAGGATTATAGGCACTAGCAGCAGTTAAGATCAATTATGGACATTGGAATGAGAAAGGAAACAAAGTTATATGAGCCAATCCAGACTTAACAATCTTCTTCATTCTAGGCGTCACATCCTCAGTGAATGCTTCAGCATATGTCTCCTCAAAGTTATACCGGCCTGAGTTTGTGTCAGTGATGTCTGACCAGTCTGATTCCACTTTGCTGACTTTGATAAATGGACTCCTGTGATTATACCTCAAGGTGTAAGGTAATTGTTCTAGCTTCAACTTCTTTGGTTTTGGTGCTGCCTTTGATGTTCCTGTAGGCTGGTTCCTTCGAGTAGCTTCCCTTGATGCTCCTGACATCTTTCAACTTTCCTGCAAGCAAAAACCTCTAATTAGATCTTTAGATATCATTATAAAAAATGATTTAAAACCCATACCTTTCACATATGCACCAGAGGCAGAACCAGGAAAAAACATAATCTAAACGGTCTCTTTTACAACACTACCAGAATTGGAGCCAAAATCGATAGAGATATTTCACTAACAATGAATGGGCTCAGAGTTGGAACTAGGAAGATGATCAGAACCGAGATCACAATGAAAAAGGGATTTGGTTTTATTTAGATTTCCATATATTCACATTCTATTTCCATTCCGCCTCTGCTTCTGTCCATGTTATCGTTATTTCAGAAGAAGACTTCTCACTATACGATGGAGCCGAAGACGGGATGGAAATGGAATCGATACCTTTTGCAAAATAGAATTCTCAAGTTCAAGATCAATTCCGATCCCATCTCCGCCTAGGTTGACCATGATGTCATCAAAGATTTCATCGATTTAACACACAACTCCATGATTAAAACCAAGGTCGTTTTAAATGAAAAGAGGCTTAAATAAGACTATACCCATATGACCCTAGGGAATAACTGTATATTTTTAGGGCATCATATTTTAATCATTTAAACGTGATTACAGAAACATTCGAAACCCTAATCTAAAGAAAAACATGATAAAAACTAGGGCATGAATTTTAAACCTTACCATTTTATCAGTTTGAATGCACGACAAAACCCTAAGTAAAAATGAGATTCAACTAACCCTAAATCACTGTAAAAACATGAATCTAATCTACCTCACTGTAGATCCCTAATTTAAACAAACACTACTGCAAATCAAAACAACACGATGTGATCACGACTAAAATGTGAAAGCGACCTTGCTCTAAAACACTCAAAACACAAGCAAAGATGCGAAGAACACAACCAGACAAAAAAAATAAAGCAAGAACCTACACGAACAAACACGTCAAAACCACGAATTCATTAAAAACGACATGATTTCAAGCATGAGAAGATATAGCAAACACGACAATAAATAAACAAAGAACAACAATGACATGAGACCCTACCTTCAATACACAAGAACCCAGCTAACCTTCTGAACTGATTCGCTCACAACAATCTTCTCCTTTTCTATCGATTCGCTCAAATGAACTCTGTCGCTGCTCTCTCGTGCTCCTTAATCTCTTAACAATGATAATAAGGATTCATTTAATCCTTAATGAAGGTAAAAATGAAGATTTCTACCTACACGAGTAGCTGTCATTAATGCTTTAAACGTAGTTAAGGTAGAGTCGAAACTAGAAGTGAACCAACAGTTCATTACAGTGTAACTTTAGTAAAAAATTCAACAACCCAAAAGCGACGGGGGTAGAGTCAAAATGGAAATTAATTCAGAAACTTAAGAAATTTCTTAACTTTGTTCCCATTCTGGTTCTGGGTTTGCCAACCAAACACAAAAATAAAAGCAAAAGACCGAAAAAATAAAACTAAACACAAAGACCCAGACTAAAACCAAAAGTCGAAATAGTGGAGGCGGGGGCAGAATTGATCATGATTTTGCAATTTTCGATAAAAGACCAACTTAACATCCACTCCGGCTCCAGGTCCGCTAAAGATAAAAGAAAAATCCAAAAGAAAGCAAGACTATCGGGATGGGGCCTAAAACGAGTTTCAACTGAACTTTTAGAACCCGATTCAGTTCTAGCTCTGCTTCCGACAAACTAAACAAAACTAAACAAAGTGTTGGAAGCAAACAACTCCAAACTTTATTTGAAAAACAACTAAAGATAAAGAACAATAAGGGGGACCCATTTTGACCAAGGCAAAATATGGGGTGGTTATGCAAGGCATAACACATAGGATTTAGGGTGAATCCATTTCTTATTTAGACTCTAAAGAACTTATGAGGATGATTGTTGAGACCTTAATACATGATAAAAAATAGAATAATAATTTCACTACTATAATTTAATGGTAATCAAGAATCAAAATAATTTCTAAAGAGGGTGTATGAGGCTAAATATTGAAATCATTTGGTCCCTCTTAATTAGAATACAGGTATGTGCAGGATCATCATGGACAAAACATGCCCCTAAGTGGCAATAAAATTCAGAAAATCAGAGTAAGACAACTTGACATAAAAAATGAATAAGTTATCTATATTATTTAAAAAATATGTAAGAATAGAATCTGTAGAAAATTGAATGTAGTTTCTAAACTACTACGTTTATATTAAAAAAATAAAATCTATTTGGTGACAATTTGAAATTTCAATGGAGTAGTACTTAAATTTTAGGGGAAAAATAAGAAGTAGGTGTCTGTCTGACCACCCTAACCACAAAAAAATGATAATATTTTTTTATAATATTTTAGATATAAGTAGGGGACGCATGTTTCGATGTGATGCATTTTTTTTTGTATTTTTTTTCCAAGTAAATAATTAATTATGATTTTTTTATTACAAATTTTTAAAAATATAAAAACTCATATGTCTAACCACCTGAACTTGGTCAAAACTTCATGATTTTTTTTTTTTTTTTAATCCTATAGTGTGTGAAGCATGGAATGTGACACATGTTTCAGATTCAAAAAATGTGACACCATTTCAAATTTATAGATGTTTTTCAATCAACCTATCAATCGGGACTTTAGTCGTAATTCAAATAGAAAATGAATAATAATTATTTATTAAATTCAAACTAAACAATAATTTATATTGGTGGAAATATTGGAATCTCCTTTAAAAACCCTTTTCGTTTCATCAATTTTGGGTACAAAAAAAGTCGTCAGCCACATGGGCCATCATATCACTTAGATATTGCCAGTTTTTGGTCTATCATGATCCTGCACATACCCATGATATGCATTTTATCAATAGTAATTTAAGGAAAGTATGTGTATATTTTCTAAAGAGCATGTCAATTAGTTTTATTTGTATATTGTCCAATCTTGATTTCCTAAACAAGTTTATGGGAATTATGGTCAATATTAGTGGTAATGCTGTCAATTATGTCCCTTGATTTTATTTTTGAATGTTTTAGGTTTATTTTCTTTAGGATGTTGGATAGTTGTGAAATATGATAAAGGGGGGAAATATGGCTTGAGTTCTATGTTGAATATCAAGTATAAATTCAAGTATCGAGGGAGGTCACGAATAATTAGTTTATGAAACTTGAAACCAGTACATTATCTATCTCATTCACTTTGGTCTACATCTTTTGAATTATTTTTAGAGTAGATTCATTTTTCATTTCATATATTCTAGTACTTGCACAAAATAATTGCATGTTGGAAAACATAATGTCGGTTTCCATTATTTCATTTTACATGTTCAAAGTTAAACAATGGAGAGTATGGGGGGGTTATAGTTTAGGGATACATAAATATAACCAAATTGATACAACATACATGGTGACTAATTTAATCCATACAAAGACCCTTATCTAGTTTAAAATCCAAATATTTTATACCCCTTATCTGAAATTATGTACCCTTTTAAGCCATATCCTATTTATAAAACTATTTTTCTCACATGGCACATAATTTAAGTCAAGGATATCTTGTATATCCCCTTAATCCATCCTCTTAGGAATAAAGGTATAGAGGGATAGAGGGATAGGGGGAGGGAGAGACATGGAGAGGTAGGTAAAGAGAGGTAAGGTTGAAGGAATAGAGGGATAGGTGGGTAGAGAGAGTGATGGGAGATAGGGAGAGTAGAGAGGGAAGAGGAGATAGAAGTAGATAGAGGGGGGAAGTTGGGAAGGACAGAGAGGTAGGTAGAAAGAGAGGTGGGTGGAATGGATTGGTAGAAAGGTAGGTCAAGAGGGAGAGGGTGAGTGCAGATAGAGGGAGGGAGGGAGAGAGAGAGGGAGAGAGGGAGGGAGAGAGGTGCAGGTACAAAGGGGTAAGGTGCAAGTAATAAAGAGAGATGTAGGTAAATCTAGATACAAAGGTAGGGTGGGAGAGGTATAAAGAGAGATCTTGTGTGTTTGTAAGAGAGAGAGGGGGGAGGAAGAGGTAGATAAATAATTTTCAAATCTATCTCTCCCTCCCTCGCTCACTGACTAGTACCTTATGTTATTTCTACAATTGTGAAATTTTATATGGACTTGGATATTATAACCTTTTCAATTTTAACTTATCAACCTTCTCTTTTGGTGCTAAAATATATTTACTACCATTGTTTAAATTTATAACATTTATATTTAGTCTTGTATATATTTCTAAAGAGACTTCTCCTTTGTATTAGTTCTTTATTGATACCATCACTGTTTAAAAAAACTCTAGTTGCTCTATCATTTTCTTCTTTAATAATTCATAGCTTTTATAAGGCATTTTAATATTTCAAACTCTCATCCACATGCCTTATAAACACATTTGAGGAATTTTTTGAATGATTAATTATGATGATTGCATCAATTACATGGTAAAAAAGAGCCTTCAATTGTTCAATTAATCAATTATAGTATAAATATCATGGATAACACTAATCATTTATAGTTTCATTCAATGGATTATGCAATGATGATATATGTTAGGTTTAGGGTTTATGGTTTAAGGTTTAACCTAATGTATTAATGCAACGATGATGATGGATTTACCCAAAGAGAGACATAAATATGGTGTTGAAAGACCTTAATAATGAAGAAATTGAAGAAAGAGGAAGTAGTAGTTCATAATGAAATAAAAGAATAGATGAATATTAGATAGATGGAGGATGATATGGTAGATGTAGTGAAACAACCTTCATCATAGAATTAAGGTTGATTCATCATTAGTGCCTCCTTCTCCTATATTATTTAAGATTCGTTCTCCTATATAATTTGATTCTTTCAACGTATGGTGCTCATTCTACTGAGATCTATTTTGAAATAGAGAAATATCTTAGGACTTCAACTCTACTTGAGATTTCAAATTTGAAAACTTCTTTTGTAATGGAAAAAATCTTACAATTTCTACATCAATTCCCTCCCACCCTATCACCCTCCTCACCTCTTTCTCTCCCTCTATCCCTCCCACCCTACAACTCCCTATCTCTCTTCTACCCTCTTTCTCTCCCTCCCTCTATCCCTCCCACCATACCACTTCCTATCTCCCTAAATCCCCCCCTCTCTCCCTTAGATTAATAAATTTATATTAGCCTAAAATTAACCTAATGAATTAATGCAATGATGATATATGTTAGGTTTGGGGTTTAGGGTTTAAGGTTTAACCTAGTGGAGAGAGAAATAGAGGAAGGAGCGAGACATGTAGTGTCAAGGTGGGAGGGATAGAGGTACACATATAGATAGGGGATGGGAGAGGTGTGCATAGAGAGATTGAGAGGGAGGGAGGGAGGGAGGGATAATGTGAGGGGTAGGTGGAGAGAGGTTGAATGTGTGTGAGGGAGAGAGAGATGTGAGATAGAGAGAAAGAGAGTAGAGAGGGATGTATTGAGGGAAGGGTAGGTAGATATGGAGAGGGTGAGTGGAGATAGAGAGGGAGGAAGGGAAAGAGGGAGGGAGGGAGGTGTAGTTAGAGAGAGGTGAGGTAGGTATAAAGAGAGTTGGAGAGAGAGGGAGGGGTAGGTGGAGTGAGGTTGTGTGTGTGAGGGAGAGATAGAGAGAGGTAAGGAGCACATGTAGATAGGTAGGATATGAGGACCATCCACCTTATCTCTAGACATCATCATACAAGAGAAACTTTTCTTTTATTCCATTAGTCAACATCATCACCACATTTAAAACATATAGGTATAAAGAGATTTAGGGAGAGAGGGAGGGCTAGGTGGAGAGAGGTTGTGTGTAGCACATTGTGAAGAGCATTGTGTTACTTATCAACTCAAAAGATTACAATTTATACATTGGTTGTGTTTGTCATTAAAGTTATGATTAAGAAATTTAAAGAAAAATAAGTAGTCTAGAGAATGTACTCTTAAATGAACAAGTTTTGGATGAACAAGAAGAGGAAGATATAATTCTTTCAAAGATATTGAAAACTATTTAAAAAAATTATAAGGGACTTAAAATTTGGTGCAGTAAAAATGAAATTTCCCTTTCTTCATCTGATTGGAACAAAAAAATGCTCACATTATTTGCAGTCTTGGAAACCCACTATCCCTTGTAAATTATTTCATTATGATTTTCTTTGTTTAGTACACACCAACAATGTAATGAATTCCACCTTCAAATTTTAGAACTCTTTGGTACAATAAAATGGACATTTCACTTTCTTCATTTGATTGGAACAAAAAAATGCTCACATTATTTGTAGTGTTGTAAAATACACTATCCCTTGTCAATTATTTCCTTTTGAATTTGCACTGTTGGAAAACACAATGTCCCTTGTTAGTTATGTAATGAAGTCCACCTTCAAATTTTAGAACATTGAAAATAGCTAACATGGGACAATGTGTTTTCCAATAGGGAACAAAAATGCTCATATTATAATTTACAGTGTTGGAAAACACACTATCCCTTGTCAATTATTTCCTTATGAATCTGTAGTGTTGGAAAACACACTATCCCTTGTCAATTATTTCCTTATGAATTTGTAGTGTTGGAAAACACACTATCCCTTGTGTAGGAAATAATTGACAAGGGACAGTGTGTTTTCCAACACTACAAATAATATGCATTTTTTTGTTCCCTGTTGGAAAACACACTGTCCCCTATTGGAAAACATATTGTCTCCTATTAGTTTTTTCCAATGTTGGAAAATACACTATCCCCTGTTAGGTATTTCCACTATTGAAAAACACATTGTCCCTTATTAATTTTTTCCAATGTTGGAAAACACACTGTCCCTTGTTGGAAAACACACTATCCCCTGTTGGAAAACAAACTGTCCCCTGTTAGTTATTTCCCCTGTTGGAAAACACACTATCCCTTGTTAGTTATTTCTAGACATCTTACATTCTAGTGATGTCCCTATCCAAAGACATTATCCCTATCCGTCCTTGAAGCTATAAATCCAATTTCCGTGCCTATGCCCCATAATCCACCACCACATCTCCCCCTCCTACTAAGTCTATTTTGGGTCCTTCTATCCCTCCCATCCTACAACCCCTATCTCCCTCCCTCCCTTTCTCCCTTACACACACCCTTACCTCTCTTCCTACACAGGGCCATCTTTCCCTCTCTCTCCCTCCCTCCCTATCTCTATCTCCACTCACCCTCTCCCTCTCTACCTACCTTTCCCTTAATACATCCCATCCAAACTCTCTTTCTACCTGCATCTCCCTCCTTCCCAACTTCCCCCCTCCATTTTTTTCTCTCTCCCCTTCCCTCTCTAATTTCTCAATATTTATCTATTTCTCTTTTCTACCATTGTTTATAATGAATTTATAACACTTATATTTATTCTTGTATATATTTCTAAAGAGGCTTCTCCTTTGTACTAGATCTTTATCAATACCATAATTTTAAAAAAAAATTCTAGTTTCTCTATCACTTTCTTCTTTAATAATTCATAGTTTTTATAAGGAATTTGAATATTTCAAACTCTCATCCACATGCCTTATTGTTGGTGTAATTAAATGTTTTGTACCTTGTCCTAGGTCATAATTACACCTTAGTTAAGTTTACATAGGAGTTGTTGGAGATTTTCCACCTTTGGTGGACTTATCTTCTTATTACTTTATCACCTCCACCTTTCATGGACATATCAGGTGATTTGGTTTCCACCTTTTGTGGGTGATCCACTATTTGTGGTGGTTATAACATTATCACCTTTCCACTTTAGGTGGAGTGATAACTTTTCATTTTTGTCTCATGTCATAAGATTATGACACTTGTCATAATCTTATGCACTCCTATGTTCTCACCTTGGCTATATAACCAAGGGGTCTCTCATTGTAAAAGAATTGTAATCATCTCATATCATTGACATTGAATATAGTTTATTCTTGTCATATTATTTTCTCTCTTCTTTGTGCTTTCCATTTGGTCTATAGATCTTGACATCCATAGCCAATTATAACATGGTATCAGAGCATGTTTGATTCTAACATTGTTCCAGAGCATGTTTGATTCTAACATGGTATCAGAGCGGATTGGCTGCCATTGGAGAGTCTTTTTTTTTTAAGAGAGGTACCAAATTTGGGGAGGTTCCATTTTTGGCTCTTTATTGAAAGTTTATATCAGAGCTTGCTGGTAAAAAATTTGAGCTCACCATTGTGTCCGGAAGGTTCGAGAAAGTTGATTTTTCCTTTTGTTTTGTCCAAATTAGACATATGAGGTCAAATCTATGAGGGTTTGAAGTTGAATTGTGGTTGCTAGATCTAAAAGGTAGCTACATTTTTGGAGCAGTTTGGGTCAAATCTAACCTTGCCATCGTGTCCAGGAGGGCTAAAAACCCTAAGATCGACTATCCAACCGTCCAAATCGGAGCAAGTCATTTGGCGAGGCAAAATGTTTTTTCCTGAAGAGTCGTACAGTCCCCCAGGTCGCCATCATAACGTACGGTACGATTTTGCAAAAATTAATTATTTTACTGTTGATTTTTTTTTGAGAATTTTTTAGAAAAATTTCCAAAAGAAATATTGAAAAAACACTTTTGTAAAAATATTTTTTTGAAAATAAAAATAAAAATAAAAATAAAAAGAAAAAGCGGGTGTACTCACAATTCGTAGACTACAGGTACTCCACAACACATAGTACTCACAAAGGGTATGTGGGGTACCATGTAGCCTCCCCAGTTGCGGCCCCACCTACAGTCAAATCGTCCCTCCAATGTCAGCAGTTCGGCGACAGGCGGTAATCACAAATTTCAGCAACCATCCAAAATATTGGTAGAAAACTTCAAAAGATTCTGATTCGAGGAATATTTCGTCAATCGCAACGAATATGCCGGGGATTTCAGAATATTCCGACACACTTTTTGGTAGGCAAGGGCACCAACGGTTTTGACATCCAAACGGCCATCAAATTTAATATATTATTTTTCTGACGTCAGCGCACATTTGGAAATTTTTGCCCCCTCACCATTGAGCTTTTTGATTTTGTAGTCTAAATTTGGAGACTCATAACTCAGTCATTTTGGCTCCTTTTTTCAAGTAATTATTTTTTATTTGGGCTAATTTTTTGTGCTCTACATAGTGGTGCAATCTGTTTTTGGTTTTGGCTTATGGATTTTCTAGAAATTGCAGATTCTCATAGGTGTTGCTGCTTCATCCTCATTTTGAGAACTTTGAGAGCTCATAACTTGCTCCTACGATAACATTTTTGAGTGTCATTTTCTTTGAAAGTGCATTATTTTTTGTGTACTTTTTCAGTGGTGTGATCAGATTTATCTCATCTACTATATTTTTTTCACTTTGAGCTTGATGCCTATTTTGGCATCTGCATGTACCAAAATCAAAGTCCACTTTGTTGTTTTTGGCAGTGGCAATTGTAAACACACTAAGTGTAAAATGCCAAATTAGATATTGTTTGGGGGGTTTCTTGATTGAGTGATTTGGGGGGGTCTCTTGGTGCATTTTTTTGATCTGTTTGCTTGTGCTCTCTCATTTTCATGGATCATTCTAAGGTTCCTTTGCTCACATCATATAATTATTCAACATGGAATCAAAATGCATGGAGTATTCTAATGATAGAAGGTTACTCTCTATATGTTGAAAATAAGGTACCTGAACCTACAGATGCAGATAAAAAGATAAAATGGATGATTGAACATACCAAAGCTCTTGGATGTCTTCGTAGACTTGTTTCTCAAGATTATTTTTTTCAAATTGAATCATGTAACAATTCTCATGAAACTTGGAACAAATTGAAAACATTGTATGGTACTACAGATGAAGTAAGAGGCTATCAAATTGATAATAAACTGATGAGCCTTAATCCTAATAACTTTGACAACATCCAAGACTATATCACTAAGGTTAATGATCTAAGAGAGAAATGTAAAGCATGTGGAATTGATAAGAAGAAAATTCAGTTGGTCTACAATACAATGAACAAACTTGGTCTTGATTATGCTTCTTTTGTTTCTAGCTTTCATACTCATAGATTGACTATGGGGTCTGCATATACTACACCTTCATTTGCATCATTTTATGAGATGTTGATACATGAGCAACAAAAGTTTATCTCAATGGGTCTCATCAAGACTACTAAATCTCAAGCATTGTTGGTTAATCAAGTGAAATAATCAAAATCAGATAAGAAACAAAAGAAAGCAAAGAATAATCCACATTCAGATCAAACAAAGAAAAATCCTCTTCCAAAGGGGAATCATCTAAGAAGGAGAGGCATTTTTGTGCATATTTCAAGAAGGATGGACATGAAGAACACTATTGTTATAAGAAGGATATTGATGAGTTGAAAAATCTTCTCAAAAGAAATCAAATTGATTTTCCTTCTAGAATGTCTGAATCTTCTTCTTCTCCTTCAAAATAGTCGAAGGGTAAAGTTCATTTGGCATCTACATCAGGAAATAAAGGTCAAGCTCTTTGTGCTTATTCAAGTCCAGGATCAGGTAGATGGCTTCTAGATTCAGGAGCATCACATCATATGGAATCTTCACAATCTATATTCTCTTCATTTCAGCCTTGTTCTATGTCTCCTATCTTGATGGGAAACAATACATACATGAGTGTAATAGGGAAGGAATCTATTATTTTTGGGGACAACACTTTTCAGGATGTTTTGTGTGTTCCTCATTTGACGAACAATCTTCTTTCCATATATCAGATTACACATGGTGGAGATGGGAGAACTATGGAGTTCACACCTAATTCAGTCATCATTCGAGACTTGGAGAGTAGAGAGATCATTGCTACTAGGGTGGTTGATCATTCATCTCGATTGTATACCTTTGCAGATTTTGCTTCTGATGGTGACATTTTTCCTTTGGCTATTGATCACACTTCTAGTTGGAACCATGATTTAGAGGAAACATTTGGCTACTTGAACTTGGGATTTCTCACATTAGATCTAGTACTTGAGCCATGCATTGCATCTCCATCTATTGTTGTAGTTGATGATGCTTGTGATTCCATAGTTTGGGTTCCTTTTGATTCAATGCAGTAGGACATACATAGTCTTCCGGATATGGCTACTCTAGATGGCTTCCTGATAGGTATTTCAGACTTGTTTGTGGAGTCTCATCTTGCAGATTTGGGGGAAATCATTGATGAAATCCATCTTCTCTTTGATGAAGATGCTCCTTCTTTAGTTGTTGCGAGGGAACACTCTAACCCTCTTGTTCATTCTCTACATGATCATTCTTTGTAGTTTGACATGAGTGTGGATAATTTTGGATAACATTTGGAGGAGGCTTCTTTGTCTTTAGAGGGGATATATTTCTCTTTGGATCATGTTCTAAATTATTCTCTACTAGATGTTGGATTGTACTCTTCAGCAGTGTGGCCTAGAATGCCTGTTTGGAGTGTATCCACTTTCGGCATCGACATGTAGACACTTGAGCATGCTTCAAAGACATCATACATCCTGCATACATTCTTGGTTTTATTTCTTCCTAAGGGGAAGAATGTTGTTCAGCGAGATTGGAACATCTTTAGCATTCAATGTCGAGATTCTACCATCATTGCAAGAGACTCAAAATTGAGGGGGGGCTACCTTGTCTCTCTTCTAATTCTCTCTTAAGGGGGGGTCTTTTTCCTCACATGGGGTTTTTACCTTCTCATGCATCATTGAGAGCATTTCTTTATTGTATTTTCATCTCTCTTTTGGGGAGGAGTTTTGTCCCATTGGGTTTTCTCCTTTTCTCTATTTGTGAGAGATTGCATTGCATTTGTACATGGGTACCTAACATGGCCTAGTTGTCGGGACCCATCTTTCATTTTTTGCTTTTGTGTACAGTCTCCCTAAGTTGCACTTAAGGGGGGGTGTTGGTGTAATTAATTTTTTTGTACCTTGTCCTTGGTCATAATTACACCTTAGTTAAATTTACTTAGTTAAGTTTACATAGGAGTTGTTGGAGATTTTCCACCTTTGTTGGACTTATCTTCTTATTACTTTATCACCTCCACCTTTCATGGACATATCATGTGATTTGGTTTCCACCTTTTGTGGGTGATCCACTATTTGTGGTGGTTATCACATTATCACCTTTCCACTTTAGGTGGAGTGATAAATTTTCATTTTTGTGTCATGTCATAAGATTACGACACTTGTCATAATCTTATGCACTCCTATGTTCTCACCTTGGCTATATAACCAAGGGGTCTCTCATTGTAAAAGCATTCTAATCATCTCATATCATTGACATTGAATACAATTTATTCTTGTCAAATTATTTTCTCTTTTCTTTGTGCTTTCCATTTGGTCCATAGATCTTGGCATCCATAGATAATTCTAACATGGTATCAGAGCATGTTTGATTCTAACACTTATAAACACATTTGAGGAAAACTATGAATGATTAGTTATGATGATTGAATCAATTACATGGTAAAAAAGAGTCTTCTTCAATTGTTTAATTAATCAATTATAGTGTAAATATGGAGGGTGATCCCACAATATCGGTTTATAATTTTTGGCCAAACTGGATATTGAACTGATTTTTTCTAACTAAATCTTCACTTTTGGACACCTATAGTGGCTAAACCATGAGGAATTTGAAGATGATGCAAACTAGTGATTTGTGGCATTTTTTTCTGTAGATTCTTAATATATATTTTTCAAAAAATTTGGAATCAGATTGCACTTCTTTTTCCATCTCCTTCAAAAACTAATATTTTTCAATAAACACCATTTTTAAGGAGTGACGCTCACCATATAACACATAATATTTTTTCCATGAAGGATAAAATTCTTATTTTTTCGAATTTAGATTTGTAACTATGATATCTAGTGCTTCCAATTGGTTTCATAGTGTTTTATTGAATATTTTTTCCTTAGTCAAGTTTCAAAGTCAAACTAATTACAATTCAAAAATATGTGGACTGTATAACACAACTTTTTTGTATGTATCGAAATTAAATTTTATTTTTTGTGTTGGATCAAGGAGTTCAATATCTGGTGCACTCATATTTTTCAATTTTTTTTATAATCTTCTATTTTTCCACATGTGCAGAATAGAGAGCTTGATTTTTGGTGAAAAACCTACATTCACAAGAACTAAAAAATAAATATAATAATAAAATTAAATTTATTTTAAATTATACTTTTTGGGAAGCTTATAATAAAAATCTTTACCAATACCATCACTGTTTAACAAAACTCTTTTCATGATCAATGAATCAACTCTCTTTAATTTATTTATTGGGATTTGTCATTTCCTTGAGTCTTCATAAGAACTAACTACTACATATGTGCTAGAAAAACAAGAATAAACAATTGGGAGGGGGGAGTGAATCAGTTGTTACCAAAATCAAACTTATTCAACATTAATCAACCTTTAATCTCAGATCTAATAATTAACAATGCAAGCATAAATCAATAACACATCAGAGACACATGAACACTAAGATTTTATATGTGGAAACCCTGTTAGGGGAAAAACCATGGTGGATGTTAGTCCACAAGATTATAACTTGTTAAAAGTATAATGAAGAGTAAATAGGAAATGCACATGCATTCAAGCACACTTCCTAGAGTTCACTTCTCAGAGTAAGGCTCACTACCTTACATACAATAATCAGTTTAAATCCATCTGATGAGATTGAACTGAGAAATTAGCTTCTACAAAAGCCTGATGACAATTTTGGTTAAGAACAAAAAAACTTCTACACACTCTGGTCAAATTCTTCCACACTCTGCTCAATCTCTTTCACACTCTTCTCTACTCTTGAATGATTTGATCTTTATTCACACATGTACTTCACATACACACACTAAGCATACATCAAAATGAGGAAAAAAACCACTCTTATATATCTGCTACACAAATTTGCATCAATTACTCTGTCGGCCACAAATAAAGAATAAATTACAACTGTTGGCCTCAATACATAAATAAATCTTAATGTGCACCAACACAAGTCAGTCACAACATAGTGAGGACCCAAATAAACACCTTCAAGAACGTCACACAATAAATTATTAATCCATAGAGATCCGCAACATGCAATCACTATCATGTCAACCAGGAACATGAAAAACTTGAATACACAAGGAAAACTCTCCAATCACAAGCACTTTGATCAATGCAGACATACTGAATTGATAAAGCATGATCTAGAAACATACACAACAAACCCTTTAATTCACACCTTCTGATTATCAACGTACAAAAATTTTCACCACTTGGATCTTCACAGCATCACAGACTGCTTGCAATATATTTAGTACAGTTTTCTCATGACCGTGACATATACAACCTTAAGAATCACCAATGCTAATAGTGTTGACATCAATGAAAACCAAATATTAGGAATACAACCACAACATCCAACAATATTTACTCATCACAGTTGAAGTTACTCTCATTGGTCCTCATATCGTACCTATCTACATGTTCTTTTTGGGATCACCAAATATAAAATATATTTTTAATTTTCTGATTTAATTGATTTTATTTTGTGTCAAAGAAAGATATGAAGATCCCTACAACTCCATCCAAACTCATGGGATAAAATTATAAATTTATGTAAATTTTAAATATTGGAGATATAATTAGATCTTTCAGTTTTTATAAATTTCCAAAAATATGTTATAACCAATAGGGTAGAATTAGAATTTTAATCCTAGAAAAAAATATTAAGAAATTTTGATATAAACATGACGGAAAACCATATAGTTAAAATTATAATATATACATGGGTTTTATTCAATAAGAATCCCTCTCTCTACCTAACCCTCAGGTATGTGCAAGATCATCATGGAAAAAACAGACACTTAAGTGACAATAAAATTCAGAAAAAATAGAGTTAGGCAAATTGACATAAAATTTTGAATAAGTTATCTATACTATTTCAAAAATATGTAAGAATTTAATTTGTAGAAAATTAAATATAGTTTCTAAATTACTAGGTTTATTTACACAAAAAAAAAATCTATTTGGTGAAAATTTTAAATTTCAATACAGTAGTACTTAAATTTCAGGAAAAAAATAAGTAGGTGTCTGTCTGACTACCCTAACCACATTAAAATGATAATATTTTAGATATAAGTAGATGACTCATGTACCGATGTGATGCATATTTTTTGTAATTTTTTTCCAAGCAAATAATTAATTATAATTTTTTTAGGACAACTTTTAAAAAATATAAAGACTCGTATGTCTGACCACCACAACTTGGTCAAAACTTCATGAAATTCATTTTTTTATTTTTTAATCTTAGAGTATGTGAAGCATATAATGTGATGCTTGTTTTGGATTCAAAACATATGATATTTTTTGAAAGCCATAGATGTTTTTCAATCATCCTAAAAATCAGGACTTTAGTCATAATTCAATAGAAAATGAATAATAATAATTTATTAAATTCAAAGTGAAGCATAATTTATATCAATTTTGGGTTTAAAAAAATTATCAACTACATACCCATCATATTGCCACTTTTTGGCCCATCATGATCCTGCACATACCCCCTCTCTCTCTCACACACACATGAAAAGATAGAATCTACTTTGAAAACACTTGAAAAGAAATAAAAAAAAAAATGTTTTGAAAACACTTGAAAATAAAAAAAAAAGGAATTCTCAAATTCTCAATAATGAGAAGAATCTATTTATTCAATATATTATCTATCTCATACACTTTGGTCTACTATTTTTCATGTGTTTTTAGAGCATATTCCTTTTTCAATTTATACATTCTAGTACATGTTGCCTCCAATTCTATATTTCCATCTTCCCATTGCACATAGTGAACATGATCCTCTCTATGTCTCCCTTATTTCCCTCTCCCTTTATCCCTCCCATGCTACCTTGCTATACCTCTCATTCCCCCCATTCCTCTATGGGTATGTGTAGGATCATGATGGGCCAAAAACTGGCGATATGTAATTGATATGATGGCTCATGTGGCTGATGACTTCTTTTTTACCCAAATATGATGAAACGAAAAGGGTTTTTAAAGGAGATTCTTAGCTTTCCACGAGTATAAATTATGCTTTACTTTGAATTTAATAGATAATTATTATTCATTTTCTATTTGAATTATGACTAAAGTCCTGATTGATAGGCTAATTGAAAAAAATCTATAGCTTTCAAAGGGTATCACATTTTTGAATCTGAAACATGCATCACATTCTATGCTTCACATAATATAGGATTAAAAAAAAAGAATTGAATTTCATGAAGTTTTCACCAAGTTAAGGTGGTCAGACATACGAGTTTTTATATTTTTTTAAAGTTTTAATAAAAAATCATAATTAATTATTTACTTGGAAAAAATTTACAAAAAAATATGCATCACATTGGGACATGAGTATTCTAATTATATCTAAAATATTATAAAAAAATATTATCATTTTATTGTAGTTAGGGTGGTCAGAGAGACACCTACTTCTTATTGTTTCCTTGAAATTTAAGTACTACTGCATTGAAATTTCAAATTTTCACCAAATATATTTTTAAAAATTAAAAATAAACCTAGTAGTTTAGGAACTACATTAAATTTGCAACAGATTCTATTGTTACATATTTTTGAAATAATATAGTTAACTTATTCAAATTTTTACGTCAAGTTTCCTAACTCTGATTTTTCTAAATTTTGTTGCCACTTAAGGGCCTATTTTTTCCATGATGATCCTGCACATGCCTGTATACTTCTCTCTATCACTCCTCTCTCACCATCCCTCCTAACCTTCCTCTCCCTCCCTTTGTACATCTTTCACCCCTCTCTCTCTTTCAACCTACCCCTTGCTTTATCACTATACCTAGCCCTTTCTCTACCTTTCCCTCCCCCCTTTACACACACACCCCGTCTTAGGCCCCTCTTTCTCTCTCACCCTCCCTCCCTACCTCCCTCTCCCTCTCTCCAGGTTTTATGGCCTAAATTAAGAATTTTTTGGGTTAAGTATGGTTTTAGAGTGGTTTTAAAGGCACTTGCTTTATTTCAGGCCTAATTGGGGCCCTATTCCACGGGACAATCAATAGTTCTGGTAAATTTCTCGAAACAACCTTATCATAGCTTTTGATTGTTATAAATGGTCAAAATGGATTCTTGAAAGTGTGATTAGTTTGTGGATATTCTATGTGGTTTACAAAATATACTTGTATACATCTAAACATGGTCACATTAAATCAAGCTTGATAATTAACTAAATATGAATTATTTAATTAATCTTCTAAAGTCATCTACATACAAATAAATTTAATTGTTTATCTATATTGTTCACTTTCTAATTCTTCTAATTTAATTAAATAAATAATTTTATTTAATTATTACCATCTTCCATCTTCCTCTTAATTAATTAAATAGATTTTATAATTTATTTATATTAATTATCATAAGTTTGAATTTTAAATTCAAATAATATTCCTCTAAATTCCTTTTCCACATTTAATTAAATATTTTGAATATTTAATTAAACACTTTCTAATTCTTCACTCTACATTTAATTAAATATTCTAAATATTTAATTAGAAACTTTCTTCACTTCACATTTAATTAAGTATTTTATATATTTAATTAAACACCTTTTATCATCTTCTCACACATAATTAAACATTAATTATTTAATTATGGAAACTTCTAAATTCATGGTCACATATTAAATAAACTTATTTATTTGATTATGGATTTATCCTCAACTACCAACTAACTCCTAATAACTAAAATGCCCAAATGGAAACTTTCCTTTATTTTTGAATGGAAAAGGTTGTGTAGGAGAAATTATTTCCCATTATTCTCTCAACCTTCCGTCTTTCTCTCAACTTCCTAAATCTCTCATCATTCATCATAACAAGTTTGATTTCGACTGTCGATCTTTGCCAACTAGACTTTTTCCTTCAAAAATATATAAATACAACCCCTTTGTGAGTTGAAAAGGATCCTAGATTTTATGAATTTAGCACATTTACTATAGTTGCATTCTAATCAAAATTTTAGCAATACTTTCAAGCATAGAATTTCAAGTTCATAGGATCTTAGTTTTCAATTTCATAGTCTAAATCATTTAGCAAATAGACATGCATTTTGCATAGGCTCGTTCTCCGAAGTTTTAATTCTACCAAGCTTCTGCTTACACCAACTGAGAGCTAGTAACTTGCATCAAATACTTGGATATAGAGAACAATAAGATTCTTTTAAAGGAGTTGTTGTTTTAGAGTTTATTTTACTTTTTAATTAGTTTCGTTTGATCTAATGTCTTATTGGTGTGTTGGTTTATCTTTCTAGTTATCTCACATATTCACACACACATTTTTGGTGCCTACCATGGGGCTTTGCCCCATTTTTAATATCTTTATTGCAGATTTTCTAACAGGTGACGTAGAGGACTTGCGGTTTAGCACATCTGAGATGCGTTTTAGCGTATCCTTGGAAAAGTTTGGTGCATACGAGGACTATTTCAACGTATTTACCTTCTATTTTAGCACATTTACCTACTGTTGTAGCACATCCCTAGATGTTCATTATTTCATTTTTTATTTGTTTTAGCGAATTAGTGAGTTCTTTTAGCACATACAGGGAGTTGTAAAAATAAATCCTAATTCCACAAACAGATATTTTTATTTTCTACATAAGTTAAAATGAAGCAATCCTAGGATAGTCACCAAATGATATTTTATCTTGGTTAAAATGGATCCCATGCTTGTTGTGAAGCAACATCTTCACTTAGTGTAGAAAATTGTCATTTGGGATTTAAAACTGAACCAATTGTTTGTTGTGATTGTTGGGTAATAGGTTTATGCTCTCCCCTTAACTGGGTGATCAGAATGCTAGAATTACCTTTTCATTTTATGTATTTTATGTTTTATTACATCTTTTAGAAGGCATGCTCTTGTGGGAAAAAGTACTCACCCAAGAGGAATGACCTAAGCTAAGACACCTAAAGCCAAGGTTTCCAATCCACTCTAAACAATATCGAATTGTTGATGAAACTCCAACTCAATAGTAGTGTGCAAAGATAACCATCCCCAAAGCCTTTGTTCTAAAGGTTGGGAGGTCTCTTGAGGGAGTATATCATTTGCCACACTAAATGGAAAACCTTACTACAAACCTTATTATAGAGGCCAATCGTGTTAGTTTCCAAAAATCATAATAGTCATAGTGCAAGGGGAGGGGAGAATCTTCCCCCAAGACACTCACCATATAATTGCCACAAATTGTTTGCTTAGGGGATCAAGAAATATAACCTTCAGTATGCACCTAGAAAAGACAAAAATATGGGTGCCCTCTAGGGGGTGACACGGCTGTGTGATTCGACACAATTCTAAGATATGGGTTGTGGTTGCTATGATGAATTTTTTGACAAATAAGAGTAAGTCTGTTTGAAGTGCTTATTTTTTTCAATACCCATGGAAATATCAAGAACACACACTCAATGTTTTTGATTCTAGGACTTTAAAAATAACTATCTTCCTATTGCATGTTGTGTTTTCAAAACATTAAATCAGATAAGATCATCTAGAAAACACAAGAATTTGACAAATCAAACTGTGAAATTGATGTTAATGGATTGGAAATCAACAATAGAGAAAAACTTGGAAACATTAGGCTTTTGCAAAATCCTCATTTTATCAAACTAAGATAAAAAAAACCACAAAGTGCATCATCACATCCATTTCTTTTTCTTAGTTTAATTCCCATAATAGGATCATCATCCTTCAATTCAAGGAATCATAAACTAAAAATTAGAAATTCCTTAGTCATATCAATAGAATCCATCATTCTATTCTGATTAAGGCACCCAAAAAATTGCTCTTCCATTTGTGATCAAAGTTAGTAAAAAAATGGTATAAGCATATGTTTGTTGTCACAAGGTCCCAAAAACCCAAAGAAGAAGATGAAAGAAGAAATCCACTTTACAACATGGGTGATAGGGAAAAAAAATCCTTTTCATAGGTTTCATATTGGGAATAGTTCAAATGATGAAATAACCGATGAAATGCTTCAAGAAGCTTAACAAGATCCACAGTTTCACATAATTTTGGACAAGATCTTAGAGAAAAATAAAGAAAGATACTTTATTTTATTAGCAAACCAAGGTGCTAAATTACCGTCTGACTACGATATGGAGAAAATTAAAGAAGATCCTAGAAAGACTAAAAATCACTTAAACGATCTTAGTACTCTTACCCTAAAAATAAGAGCACTCCAAAGGAAAATCAAGGAAATACAAGGGGGGAAAACTAAGAAGTCCTTTGATGGAAATATGAAAGTAACCTCTTCTCCTCCAAAAACAACATCATCCAAATTCAATTTTTTTGAATTTTTGTAAAGGTTAAGTGAGAAGCCCAAATATAAGCTATCAAATAACATTGACCAATCTTGTCATGTCATGCATTATCTTCATCCCCCATAATTCAAAATGAACCTCATGATTCTTTCACCCAAGATAATGATTCCATTCAATCACCTTCTTCTACCATATCCTCTACATCCAATGATTCATTTCAATCTACACATCTCGATCAAAACATTCTTTCCACTCCATGCTATGATACCAAAATTCTACAAACCCTTCCAATATTTGATCAAGATCCCATCTCTCAAGAACCATATGATGATCCCCTCCTTTCATTATTCACCCATGATAATCCTCTTACATATCAAGAAAAAAATGTTCTTCCAAGTTCTCCGTCCACCCCATTCAATGAATCCATACTCTCTTATGATTCCATCGCATCCCAAGATCATAACAATTCTTCCATCCTATCCAAATATTCCCTTCCATTTGATGATCAAGCTACTCCATCTCCTTCATCTAATGATTCTTTTCCTAGTCAAGATCAAAGTATCCCATCATCCTCATGTCAAGATCCTCTCACACCTCTCCAAACTATACATGAACCCCACATCCATAAATTGGGATCCTCCACCTTTATCCACTCCATTTTAATTCCAACACCTATCCTTTCATCCATATCTTATCCTCCTCAAAATGGGCTTGCATCTTTTTTCAAAAACAATGCATGTCCCATGGGTAAATGAATGTGAAAAATTATGAATTAGAAAGGAAAAGGCTTAGGCCTTCATGAACAAGGTATCCTAGAACCCCTTTCTATCCAAGCACATCCATATTCTCATGACATTGGTTATACACCTCATGCTCAACCTAGGTATCCTAGTTCATCAAACTCTCTATCCATCCTAGGTCCTTATCCTAGTCCATCGAACACTCCATCTATCCTAGGTCCTTATCCTAGTTCATCAAATGTTCCATCTATCCTTGGTCCTTATCATCCCAACCCTAACACATCAACTCTTCCATCCATATTAGGGTCCCACATTTCTCCATCTCCTATTCTTCAAGAACAACAAAGGCACACATCCTTGATCCACTTTCAAAATTATTCCTACATTAACTCATCAATTATACCTCCATATTGGTCATCTCAATACACTCCTCCCATTGCTTTTGGAAGCAATTTGGGTGCCAAATGTTAAAAGCTTCAATATAAAAATCCACATGTATCAAAGGATCAACATGTCTCCTTGAAGAGTCATGCAAAAATAAAATAAAATTTGATACAAAAATCAAAAGAAAAATTCAAAAGGCCACAAAGGCCCATCAATTCAAAAGAAAAATTTCAACGATCGCAAAATTGAATAAATCAAAGAGAAAAATATCAAAGGCCACAAAGGCCCATAAAGAAAATATCAAAATCAAAAGTCATGTGGATTCCTAAAAGTCTCATAGAAGCAATAAATCAAAATTGGCATCCAAATTTTCTAATCCGAAAGCTTCACCCAATCTCCCATCTAAGAACATATCACCTTCCAAATCCACTTTTCCTCCATCACTTCACTGCCTTTCAAGGTGTGTGTCAATGTTAATCTTGCCATCCTTTCCATCTATCCATCACCAACCCTTCCAACCTCCTATCCATTATCCGACATGCATCCCCCATTCTCCTCATTTAATTCAAAGCTTTGCATAAGGCCTTAGATTCTACTATCATGCCAACATTTATAAGTCTAATTCCCATTCCCATGGTCTATTAGAGCACATATTCGAGGTATATTAGTCGTGAAACTTGATGCTTAAACCATTCCTCCATCCCCCTATCATGCAAGTATTATCTTTCATATCCATCTCCCTATCCATCTACTATCTTCCATTTTCCTCTTATCATTCATGGTCATTATCCTCATTTTCACCTTTGATCTTGACAAGGTTAAGGATCTTCTTGAAAATCATGCATCTTATCCTATTCACTTCATCCAAATATTCAATACTATATCCTTCATCATGCATCTTCTCTTATATTGTGGGGCATATTGTTTCTTCAATTGGTCATCCCATTCCATCTTAAATGTCCTTGAAAAATAAAAATAAAAAATAAAAAAACATCAAAATCCAAAAAAATAAAAACATCAAATCCAAAAATATCAAAACAACATCAAAATCCAAAAAAAATTAGAAAACATCAAAATCTAAAAATAATTAGAAAACTTCAAAATCCAAAAAAAAAAAAAAACATCAAAATCCAAAAAAATCAAAACATTTCCAAAATCCAAAACAAAATCAATAAATCGTATGCTTTCATCAATAAAATGGTCATGTCTCATCCTAGACTGGGGGAAAAATCTTGAACTCACTGGGGTAACTTGTTTTGAGCTTAAATCAACATACAAGCAACGACAAGACAACCTAGTGAAAACATCAAGTTGAACATCAATCACAATCAATCAAACAAATAACCATCCAAATCAACATAAAAATAAACAAATCGACTCTCATTAGATGATCTCTTCCGAATCATGGTTTGATCACTTTAACACTTATGTTCAATTGTTTTATCTTGATTGTCGTTATCATTTCTCTAAAGTACCTTGATGATATCTAGAACTAGAGGGGCTAGGAAGGAGAATGCTATTTTATTTGTCTTCTCTTTGTGAGTTAATCAATATTACTATTCAAATTATTGCAAGACATGCTCTACAAAGTATTATTGATGACATTTCGAATTTGCATATGAAAATGATTAATTCTTGTCTATTTATGCAAGTGATGCTCATGTCATCTCGATCTCATTATACCAAGATGCTTGTGTTATCTTGCACTATCAAATCTCAACGAAAGTTGTATGGAAGTTTTACTCAGGTCATCATGGTCTACATTATACCATTGATGCTTGTACTAACTTTCAACATATCAAAACTCTCAAGGATGATAAATAAGCATAAAGTTGGCTTGAGCACAAAATGACAATGGTATGTAGTTCATTTTGCATAGTTAAAATCTGCATGCTTAATATAGATGGAATCCATATTAGTTTGTGCATGATAATTATCATATCCATCACATCTCATCTACATTATCTCAATCAATCCATCCAATCATTTCTTCCAATCTCATCTCAATCAATTCATCCAATCCTTTCTTCCAATCTCATCTAATCAATCCATTCAATCTAGCAAAAATCATTTAATCATACCTTTGGTCTTGTTTCTAGCCTTACTACAAGCCTTGCTCATTATCATCATCATCGAGATGTATCCTTCCCTCATCAACAACACTCTCATCATCATCATCATTGGGATATATCCTTCCCTATCCTTGTTTTGTTTCAATATGTATCCTTCCCTCATCAACAACACTATCATCATCATCATCATCAATCCATCTTGGCTCGTAGTTTGACTGGGGAAACATCATATTTATTTTTGAATCCATTTGTGCTTTCTTTCTTCTCATTTTATCTTCCCAATCTCCTATCACTTATCATCCTCTCTTGTCCATCATTTTGTATCATCTTCGTCATCTCATCTTTCATCTAATCGATCCATCATCTATCAACCTATCATTGATCCTCACCTATCATGAGGTCAATCATCATCATCCTATCATTGACTCTCACCTATCATGAGATCAATTATCAAAATCATCATCATCATCATTTCATATCAATCTTTCAATAGTGTTTTTTATCAAATCATCTTTATTAGTCAATGAATCAGACATCAAATCAATGCCAATTTTCAAAAATCATCAAAAATTTCCAAAAAAAAATCCGAAAAGTTCAAACTCTTATCTGATTCATCACTCGAGGAGGCATATAGCATCATCAGAGAATATTTCAAAGTCAGGGGCAAATTTTTGTAATCTAAATTTTTCTTTGAAGCAATGCATAAAACACATCACTTCAAAGAAGGGCAAAATGTATAAATCTAAAAATTATGGTCGCATTAAATCAAGCTTGATAATTAATTAAATATGAATTATTTAATTAAAAAGTCATCTACATATAAATAAATTTAATTATTTATTTATATCGTTCACTTTCTAATTCTTCTAGTTTAATTAAATAAATAAGTTTATTTAATTATTACCATCTTCCATCTTTCTCTTAATTAATTACATAGATTTTATAATTTATTTATATTAATCATCATAAGTTTGAATTTTAAATTCAAATAATATTCCTCTAAATTCCTTTTCCACATTTAATTAAATATTTTGAATATTTAATTAAACACTTTCTAATTCTTCACTCTACATTTAATTAAATATTCTGAATATTTAATTATTAAACACTTTCTAATTCTTTTCTCTGCATTTAATTAAATACTTTAAATATTTAATTAGAAACTTTTTTCACTTCACATTTAATTAAGTATTTTATATATTTAATTAAACACCTTTTATCATCTTCTCACACATAATTAAATATTAATTATTTAGTTATGGAAACTTCTAAATTAATTGTCACATGTAATTAAGTAAACTTATTTATTTAATTATGGATTTATCCTCAACTACCAACTATCTCCTCATAACTAAAATGCCCAAATGGAAACTTTCCTTCATTTTTGAATGGAAAAGGTTGTGTAGGAGGAAAAATTTCCCATTATTCTCTCAACCTTCCATCTTTTTCTTAACTTCCTAAATCTCTCACCGTTCATCTTCACAGGTTTGATTTCGACCATTGATCTTTGCCAACTAGACTTTTGCCTTCAAAATTCTATAAATACAACCCTTTTGTGAGTTGAAAAGGATCCTAGATTTTTGTGAATTCAACACATTTACTATAGTTGCATTCTAATCAGAATTTTAGCAATCTTTTCAAGCATAGAATTTTAAGTTAATAGCATCTTAGTTTTCAATTTCATAGCCTAAATCACTTAGCAAATAGACATGCATTTTGCATAAGCTCATTCTCCAAAGTTTTCATTCTACCAAGTTGTTGTTTACACAAACTGAGAGCTAGTAACTTGCATTGAATCCTTGGAGATAGAGAGCAATAAGATGCTTTTGAAGGAGCTGTTGTTTTAGAGTTTTTTTTACTTTTTAAATAGTTTCCTTTAATCTAATATCTTATTGGTGTGTTTTTTTATCTTTCTAGTTAGCTCACATATTCAAACACACATTTTTGGCACCCACCGTGGGGCTTTGCCCCATTTTTAATTTTTTTATTGTAGATTTTCTAACAGGTGAAGTACTAGACTTGCGGTTTAGCGCATCTAAGATGCATTTTAACGCATCCTTGGTGAAGTTTGGCACATACGAGGACTATTTCAGCGCATTTACCTTCCATTTTAGCGTATTTACTAGTTCTTTTGGTACATTTACTTACTATTTTAGTGCATCATTGGTTGTTTAATTAGCACATTTTTTTATCTATTTTAGTGGATTAGTGAGTTCTTTTAGTGCATACATGGAGTTGTAAAAATAGATCCTAATTTCAATGCCTTTCATGGACATAAATTTTTATTTTTTGCACAAGTTAAAATGAAGCAATCCTAGGGTAGACACTTAAATCTGGAATTAACCAATCCTAGGATAGTCACCAAAATTTATTTTATCTTGGTTAAAATGAATCCCATGCTTTTTGTGAAGCAAAATCTTCACTCAATGTAGAAAATTGTCATTTGGGATTTAAAACTGAACCAATTATTTGTTGTGATTGTTGGGTAATAGGTTTATGCTCTCCCCTTAACTGGGTGATTAGAACGCGAGACTTACTTTTTCATTTTATGAATTTTATGTTTTATTACATCCTTTAGAAGGATTTCTCTTATGGGAAAAAGTACTCACCCAAGAGGAATGACCTAAGTGGGAACACCTAAAGCCAAGGTTTCCAACCCACTCTAAACAAAAGAGAGTTGTTGATGAAAGTCCAACTCGATAGTAGTGTGCAAAGATAACCATCTCCAAATACTTTCTTCTAAAAGTTGTGAGGTCTCCTGAGGGAGTATATCATTTGCCACACTAAACAAAAAACCTTACTATGAACCTTAGTGTAGAGGCCAACTGTGTCAGTTTCCAAACATCATAATAATCATAGTGCAAGGGGAGAGAAGAATCTGCCCCCAAGATACTCACCATACAATTTCGACGGATTGTTTGCTCAGGGGATCAAGAAATCTAACCTTGAGTACACACCTGGAAAAGACAAAAACACAAGCACCCTCTATGGGGTGACACGACTATGTGAGTCAACGCAATTCTAGGATATGGGCTATGGTTTCTATGATGACCTTTTTGGGAAATAAGAGTGAGTTTGTTTGAAGTGCTCATTTTGTTCAACACCATTGAAAATATCAAGAACATACACTCAATGTTTTCCATTCTAGGAATTTAAAAACAACTGTCTTCCTATTGCATGTTGTGTTTTCAAAACATTAATTCAGATAAGATCATCCAAAAAACACAAGAATTTGACAAATAAAACTGTGACATTTATGTTAAGGGATTGGAAATCAACAATAGAGAAAAACTTGGAAACATTAGGCTTTGGTAGGATTGATGATGATAATGATGATAGTGTTAGATGTAGCAAGGTTGGGTAAAATTTTAGAAGCATAACTAATTGATTTGGTGTTATTGAGAAATGGGGAATCAAGGTGCAAAATTGGTGTCTTGGTGTGAAGGTTAGATGAGTTAATTGAGTTAGAGTTTTCTCACAAGGTTTTTTCTTTGATTCAATCAAATTTATGTTGATAAAATTTGTTTATTATCAAGATTGGGTGATTAATTCCTTTTTTCCAAATGGAAACAAGTGAAAGAGAATGGATTTTTTTGAAAAGATAAGTGAAAATTCGGTGACTGTTTGAGTGGATCTTCTCAATTTGTGATTAGGGTTAGAAGTACCCTTGAATGGTTTTTGATCTTGGTAGATGCTCTACATCACACAACAATCCTATTGGCTCTCAAAATCACATGCCCTCTCCTCTACACCATTACTCAAAGTGAGATAAAGGTAGTAATATATATCAAATAGATTTACTTACACATCAAGGATAAGAATACTTTGTTCTATTGCATACGATTAGGTTGAATCCATTTCTTTTTAGAATCTAAAGAACTTATGAGGGTGATCCTTGAGACCTTAATACATGACAAAAAATATAATACTTTGGTCTACAAATTTTGAAGTGTTTTTAGAGTAGATTCCTTTTTCATTTCATTTATTCAAGTACCTACACAAATAATTTCATGTTGAAAAACACAATTTCAATTTCCATTATTTCATTTTAAATGCTCAAATTTAAACAATGGAGAGTATGGGGGGTTATATTTTAGGGATACATAAAAATAACCAAATTGATGAACTATTGGATGAACTATTACGTCAACTATTGGATGAACTATCATAGCAACCAATGGCTAGATTTGAGGAATCAAATTGCATTAATGTAGAGTCAAACTATGATGATCTATATGCATTTTAATTCTTTTGATATGTTACTAGTGGATGCAAGGATACCATCAAAAACAAGCTAACACACAAAATTTCTTGCCCCTACCTACCATATTGACTATACAATTACATCATAGGTGTTAGTGTTTCTTAGATCAGATCATATACCAGAAAGTAGTTAAAATATTGCAACACATAAGATAATAAACACAACAAGATACCCGGGAAAGCCCTCCTCTTGAGGGAGAAAAACCCAATAGATAATCCTCTTATATAATATAGAACAAGAGCATAAATCTACTTACAACTTAGGCCCAACAATGGCCAATAATAGATACAATGAAGTCACACCTCTCCTAGATGCAAAAGATCCAAATGAATATGTTCTTCCTTGAAATCGGACTGCTGCTACAAAAGTGCGAACTCCTTCTCTAGATGCAAATATGCTTGAATGAACTTCAATGATTATAATGACAATAAAAGACCTTGTATATATACACTTGAGGCACCTCCTCAACTTAGGTCGGCCCTTTAAGAAGAAACATAATAACATTTGATAAACATAAAGGGCCAACCCAATAATGGTTCGCATGATTTGTTTATTACTTGAGCCGACCTACCTTGTAATTATCATTTATTATGTTTCTTCTTAGAGGGCCAACCTAAGTTGAGGAGGCGCCTCAAGTGTATATATACAAGGTCTTTTCTTGTCATTATAATCATTGAAGTTCATTCAAGAATATTTGCATCTAGAGGAGTTTGCACTTTTGTAGCAGCAGTCCGATTTCAAGGAAGAACATATTCATTTGGATCTTTTGCATCTAGGAGAGGTGCGACTTCATTGTATCTATTATTGGCCATTGTTGGGCCTGAGTTGTAAGCAAATTTCTGCTCTTTTTCTATATTATATAAGAGGATTATATGATGGGTTTTTCTCCCTCAAAAGGAGGGTTTTCCCAGGGTATCTTGTTGTGTTTATTATCTTATGTGTTGCAATATTTTAAATACTTTCTGTTATATGATCTGATCTAAGAAACACTAACATGGTATCAAAGTGGGTTTGAAAAGATCGTGATCAGATTTATTTTGCAACACTCACTTTAATCTTTTTCAGTCTATCTCCTATTTCAAATTTCAAGATGGTGAATGGTCTGAAAATCGAGGATAGACTCGAAGGAGTTTCTAACTACACATCATGGAGGTTCAGGATCATGCTTAGATTGGAAGAGAATGATTTGGCTAAGTTTGTGAAAACAAAAGTTCCCGAACCTGAGGAGGAAGAAGAAAAGTTGTAGTGGAGGAAGAAAGATTCTAGGGCAAAGAAAGTGTTGGTTGATTCTGTCAAAGATCATGTTGTTCCGATTGTCTTCAAGTTGGATACAGCAAGAGAAATGTTCAATACATTGGAAGAGATGTACGAAATCAACAACACCAGTCGAGCACTTGCTCTGAAGCAACAACTTCATCATGTCAAGATGGCGGAAGAAGAATTTGTCATCACCTACTTCATGAAGATTTCCGAGTTAAGAGATTGACTCTCTACCATTGGTCATATTGTTGATGACAAGGATTTGACCATGTTGGCTCTTAATGGTCTTCCTTCATCTTGGGAGTCTTACATTCAAGGAATTAGTGTGAGATCGAAACTTCCCAAGTTTGATCGATTAAGGGCAGAATGCATTCAAGAGCAATCGAGGTTGGCGGCTAGAGGCATTGGTCAAAGTTCAAAGAACGAAGATTTACATTTTCTCACCTCTCATTCATCGAAGAAAGGAAAAGTTTGGAAGAAATGATTTTTCAAGAGGAATAGAGATAATGGGTCAGATGGTGCTCCTGAATTCAAGAAGAAGTGGGACTTGTCTCGTGTTCAATGCTTTAGATGTGACAAATTTGGTCACTATGCGAAGGATTGTCCTACCAGGCCTAATCAACATGCTTCATTTGTGGATGTGATTGAGATCTCTCCCAAAAATGATTCTAGTGAATTTCTACTCTAGTCATGGGCCTATTTTCAAGCTATGAAGGTTGTGTACTAAGCGCAAGAGCAGCGTATCATATCGTGTCCACCCTTCAGAATATTTAAGAGATAAGTATTCTTTGTTTTGATTACCATTCTAGGCTAAAATTCAATTTGTTGAGTTGTGCAAATTTGACATTATTTACTTAGGATTATGTGTTACCAGTAAATAGTGATCACTGTGATAAGATTCTTTAGATTTATTCATTGCAAGTAGTATCATGCTAAAATGTGAAGATTGTCTTTTCAGATTAGCTCTTCTGAGAAATTGAAAGAAAGACATGTCATGATTGATGAATTAATTATCTATTACTCTCAAGATTTTGAAGTATTGCATGGTTGAATAATGTTCATGAATTTTTTTGTAGCCACTAATTCATGCTATTGAGATAGTCAATCATGTATGCTCCTAGTTATGGTATGTCTATTTGAGATAGTTGAGTTCCTTAAACTATGAGTAATCTCTTGTTAATGATTTCAGGATAAATCAAAAGCGTAAGAGATTGCTTTCAAGAAGAGATTGATGCATCCTATAGGTTGAAGGATGGAGACTCTACTTGTAGCTTAGAGACTAAGTGATTAGTTGAAGACATCTTTTTGAAGAGGAAGAATTAACCTTAAGAGGGAGTTCTATGACTCACTAAGAATAAGTAAGGATTGCAGTGTTGCAAGGCCGGATGCTAAATTGTTGAAGTACCTCTTCAGCAGTAGGGTTCTGAATTGCTCATGTCAGCTCAACCTGGATTGGTAGCTTTGCAAACCTATTCAAAATAGAGTGATCTAGGATGCGATTGAAGAGGACAACCTTGAATCTCTATAGAGGTGTGTGTTGGAAACCATTTCTATAAGGCAAGCGTTGGAGAAAATGAGGACAACTGGTTGATGCAAGTGATTGAAGATTCAGAGGGAGCCAACTGAACCTAAAGAAGATGGTTGTATTGCTTTGGATGTTGTTTCAATTGAGGTATGCGATGATATCCTGGTATAGCTGGAAACAAGTCTTCTGTGGCACTGAGTACAGTAGAGGTCGAGTACATTATATCTTGTGTGGTAGCTCAAGAAGTAGTGTGGTTTTGAAAGCTCCTTGTAGGATTGATTGAACAAGCATTGAAGCCAACTATCATCCCTTGTGTTAATCAAAGCCTTGAGAAGCCTTTTGTCTTTTCATGGGTTTCATGATAAAACTAAGCATACCACTATATCAGAGATATGGTATCGAGGAAAGATATCCAGTTGAGGTATATTAGCACTGATGATTAGATGGTAGTCATTCTCATCAAGCATCTCTTTTTGATAATGGTTGTGTACCTTCGAGACAAGCTTGATATGGTGGAGAATGAAGCCCTAGCTGAGAGGGAGTCTCAGTATCAATGATCTTTAGAATTGTTAATGCATTTCTCTATTGAGAGAGATTTGAGGTGCAAGCCCTTGATAATGCATTTCTCTATTGAGAGAGATTTGAGGTGCAAGCCCTTGATAATTCATTTCTCTATTGAGAGATATTTGAGGTGCAAGCCCTTGATAAATGCATTTCTCTATTGAGAGAGATTTGAGGTGCAATCCCTTGTTAATGCATTTCTCTTTGAGATTTGAGGTGAAAGCCCTTGTTTCCACCCTCTGGGAGATCCATGGTGGATGTCATGTGTGTGACTCCATGATAGCATCATGTGAGGGAATCCGTGATGATTTACTTGTACTTGTGTGTCACCCTCTAGAGGAGCCATGGTGAAAGTCACATTGAGGTGACAACATCACATTAAGTGATGAGCACACGTACATACCATTTATGGAGGTAGTCATGATGGTTGATATCATGATGAGGTGATATTCTATTTGTTTTCATATTGATATGATGTGTCGTGTGCAGGTGGAAGTATCATCCCTAGCTGAGAGGGAGTGTTGATGTTATATCAGCTTAGGGCTGCACTTCCATTGCACACACTTCAAGAAGGAAGCATAGATTAAATGGTAGCCTTTTGACTATTTAATTTATGTTAATAACATTTGATAAACATAAAGGGCTGACCCTATAATGGTTCACATAATTTGTTTATTACTTGAGCCGACCTACCTTGTAATTATCATTTATTATGTTTCTTCTTAGAGGGCCGACCTAGGTTGAGGAGGTGCCTCAAGTGTATATATACAAGGTCTTTTCTTGTCATTATAATCATTGAAGTTCATTCAAGCATATTTGCATCTAGAGAAGGAGTGTTAGTGTTTCTTAGATAAGATCATATAACAGAAAGTACTTAAAATAATGCAACACATAAGATGATAAACACAGCAAGATACCCTGGGAAAACCCTCCTCTTGAGGGAGAAAAATATAGCAAATAATCCTCTTATATTATATAGAACAAGAGTAGAAATCTGCTTACAACTCAGGCCTAGCACATAGGCAAATTTAATACAGTGAACAATAGCACTTCTCCTAAGTGTGAATATGAATCACCTTGAAATAGTTCTGTTGCTTAAGTGCGAACTTGCTTGAAGAAAATGCGAACTTGACTTGATATAAAATGACAAGGAAAGACCTTGTACTTATACAAAATGAGGCACCTCCTCACTTAGGTCGGCCCTCTTAGAATAAACAATTAAACATAATAAATGATAGTTATAAGGTAGGTCGGTCCAAAACAATAAACAAATCCTGCGAACCATTAAAGGGTCGGCCCTTTATGTTTATTGAATATTAGTAATATAAATTAAATAGCCAGACGACTATTATTTAATTTATTCTTTCTCCTTGTAGTGTGTGAATGGAAGTGCAGCCCTAAGCTGCTATAACATCAACAATAGGGAGAGGATCATTACACCAAATAGATGTTCCATTACTATGAGATATGGTTAGTTTTGGTATTAGTTAATAAAAAAACACTCATTTGTGATTTGGGACACCAAGCCACTCTCACACATAATATTGCACAACAATTCTATTGGCTCTCAAAATCACATTCCCTCTCCTCTAGCACCATTAATCCATTTGATCACAACATCACAATGGTGTCATTCCCTCCCAGATTTGAAATCCCCAAATTAGATAAATACAAAGGGGGAGGAAGTCCCATGGATCATGTCAAATAATTGAATGGCATGTGTGTGGAGGTGGCCTACAATGATTCTTATTTGATGCACCTCTTCCCTTGAAGGTTAACAGGTCCTGCCATGGATTGGTTTTCTCATCTACCTCTTTGTATCAAAAAATTCTAAGAAATCACTGATAAATTCATTGACCACTTCTCCTTCAATCTTGACATGGGCACTAGTCTAGAAGATTTGTATACTCTCAAACAAACCAAAGGATAATCTTTCGTGAATTTATTGCAATGATGGAGACAAAAAGCTAGTAAGAGAAAGTGGACCCTTCCCAATGAAAAACAAGTGGGAATCATCATAGCAAATATGGATCTTGATTTATCTTTCCACTTGAAAATTTAGTGTATCAAAATCCTATGACAAGCTTGTCCCTAGAGCCCTTAACATTGAACAAGCTCTAATCTCACAAGGAAATACTCAAGCTTATAACCGCCCATCAACCAGTTCAAATGACAAGCCTCATGTTTGGGATTAAAAAAATGTGACAAATGATGGTGTGGTAGATGCTAAGGTGGTCCTAAGTACTCCTAGACCAAACAAAAATCAAGTTGCTAACATTCAACCAACTATGCAACAAACAAAACCCCCTCAGAACAATTAGATCAATAACACCGAGATGCAACAAAGGTGAACTACCACAAAGAACAACCATCCTAAATGCAAGTACAAACAATTATCTTAACCTATCAAAACCATCATGAATAAGTTGGTAGAGTCAAAACTGATAACACTTCTTAACTTTGAAAATTAACAAGAACCCCAAGAGAAACCATCCTGGTACAATGAAAATGATCTCTATGATTTTCACAAAATCAAAGGGCGAAAAATGAAAAATACATGAGACTCAAGAATATCATCCAAGACCTCATAGATAATGAGACCATATCTATTGAGGTACCAACTGGGAATTAGGATCTTAAGATATACAAGAACCTTATGCCAGATCATAACAAAGGGAACAACAATGGAAAAGCTAAGGATTACACAAATATGCAATATACCTATTCCAACATCATCACTTCCTGTGATAACATCATTATCATCGTCACCATCAAAGGATCTAGTGCAGAGTGTGGAGTCACCACACAACATGGAAAGATTACCGTCCAAGGAGTCCCATCTCAATCTAGGCCTACTTTTTCAACATCAATTCCCAACAAATATAATATCCTAGATCAGCTTAAGAAGACCCCCACACAAATATAGATCTTAGAGCTATTAAGGCTATCCCCTACACATAGGGAAATCTTAGAGAAATCCTTATCCGAATCATCCATCCTTGATGATATTGACACCAATCAGTTTCAAGATATGGTAGGACATATTGCTAATCATCTTCTCACCTTCTCAGAACAAAACTTACCATCACAACCATCTCATAACCGTGCTTTACACCTTGAGGTTATTATTCATTAAAAAAAAAGGTCAAAAGAGTCTTAGTAGATGGAGGTGATAGTCGAAACATTTTTTCCCTGTAGTTAATCAAGAACCTGGGCTATTCAAAGGATACTATTGAGAAAGTAAAGAGTACCACCATTAGATCATATGATGACCAAGAATGGATATCACAAGGCATCATTGTACTTCCCATCCAAGTAGGACCTCTCATTGCAGAAACTACATGCCAAGTGTTATAAATTTATATTCCCTATAAAATCTTACTTGGTCGACCATGGATCCATGCCTTAAAATTTATAGCTTTGACTTGTCATCAATGTGTGAATTTTCCTTTTGAGGCAGAGAAATTACCATCCACGGGGATCCTAAGCCTTTTTACTATTGCAAGAATCTTGAGGCCAAGTTCTATAAGATACCCCAAATACCCAAGGATGACAAAGGGCCTACATCATCTACCTCATTTGTTGACCCATCATCCCTTGCATCTAGCTCAACAATGAAAACACCCATTGTGAAAAACATTCCTTTGTCTTAGGAGAACTACCCCTTTCTCCTCAATCCCACAGGAAACCCACATCTAGCACCAAATAGCCCAAAACAATCAAGATGGTAGCTACTTCCTTCACCAAGTGGGGGGATCTAAATCAAGAAGATATCAATGATGAGGTTGTCTCTAAACTCCTCTATTAGGATGAGTGACATATCCTTGTTCTTCCCATGGAAGATAACAACAAAGGCTTATAGATAATGAGGGGAATGGGTTATAACAAGAATGAGAAACTAGGAAAAAATTATAATAAATTGTTAGAACCTATCATTACTAAGAAACGATTAAAAAATATTGGCCTAGGTTGTATAACTAGCATGGTCACCCTTATTGGAAAAGGTACTTTCACTAAATGAGCTGAGGCTTCCTCTTGGTTACATACATCACATGATACGACCTTAGATGACTTGCCCCTTGATGTTACTATCCTATTTGAGAATAAATCCCTCTTCATGATATCCATTACATCCTTTGCTCCAAGCAATCAACCAACTAAAATATGCGTAGTACCCACAACTTATTGACTTAGACCAACAAGGACCATAAATTTTGGATTTATTCAAAAATGATGAAGTGATCTCTAAATTCATGGGACTCTGCAACAACCTATCATGGGTAGATCATAAAGAACATTTTTACATAGAGCTAGACAGAGGGGCATACTATGGGGAGATGATTGAATCCTTCGGTCACAAAATTGATGAAATACAACTAACATGTAGATCTTTAAGTGAAAACCACACTATGGCACTCTCTGATCCTAAAACAAAAAAAATAAAGATGTATCTGAAGGTGAAAACCTCTTTGAGGAACCAAAGGATGAGGGATTCAATCTCCCCCTTAGTGCAATATATCCCAAAAAGTTAGCAGTACTAGTAGAAAAAGACCACTCCAGTCAATGTAGGAACAAAAGAATCACCCAAGATCACTTTCTATGTTGAATCCGTGTTGGATAAAGAACAACAAAGATTAGTAGAATTCTTGAAAGATCAATGGGGTAGCCTTGCATGGTAATACATAGATATTCCAAAGCTCAATCTAGAAGTGGTCATGCATTAATTAACAATCTATCTTGAAGCCAAAGCAATCAAGAAAAAGTTAAGGAAGATGCACCCTTGGATAACACTCTTGGTGAAACTAGAGTTACAAAAGCTTCTTGACATTGGATTCATCCAATCGATAGATTATCCTGAGTGGATTTCAAACCTAGTACCAGTCTCAAAACCCACTGGGGACATCAAAATATGCACTAATTTTAGAGACTTAAAAAAGGCATGCCCAAAGGATGATTTCCCTCTTCCTAATATCGACCTCATCATGGACTTAACGACTATTCATGAAATGCTATCACTCATGGATGGTTTTTAGGCTATAATCAGATTATAATTGCCAAGGAGGATCAACATAAAACCACATTCACTTGTCCATGGGGAAACTATTTCTATCCAACATAATGCTATTCGGGTTAAAAAATGCAGGAGAAACCTATCAAAGAGAAATGAACCTCACATTTCATGACATGATCCACAAAACAATCAAAGATTATGTGGATGATATTTTGGAAAAATCAAATAAAATAAATGAGCACATACAAGTGTTACGACCCATATTCGATAGGCTTGAAGAATACAAGGTACGAATGAATCCAAAAAAGTGTCTTTGGGGTTACATCAAGGAAACTTCTTGGCTTTATCGTCTCACAAAGAGGGATAGAAATTGATCTAGCAAAGGTAAAATCCATCCCCGAATTGGAACCACCACAAATAGTGAAGCAGATGAGAGGATTATAAGGAAGATTGTAGAATTCTATCAAAAGGTTCATAGCGTAACTATTAGATAAAATCCATCCCTTTTTGCATCTTCTCCACAAAGGAATCACTTACAAATGGGATGAGAAATGTGATAAATCTTTCCAATAGATCAAGGACTAATTATTGAAACCTCCAGTGTTAATGTATTTAATACCAAGAAAAACACTAATCTTATATATCTCAACAACATCAGTAGCAGTAGGAGTTCTTCTAGCACAACATAATGAAAATGCAAAGGAAAGAGCTATCTATTACATCAATAGGACATTGGTGGGTTATGAAATGAACTATTCACCCATTGAAAAAGAATGCCTAGTAGTATTTTTTTTCTTCCAAAAAATTTAGATGCTACATGTTGTCACATCAAATCAAACTTATTGCAAACATCGACCCATTGAAATACATGTTATCCAAAGAAACTCTCACTAGGAGAATTGCCAAATGGGTGATGATATTAATTAAATTTGACATAGAGTATGCGGAGCACAAGGTAATAAAATGACAAGTGATCATAGAAAAACTAGTAGACACACCTATCTATGTAGATAACCTTTTGATATCTAAGTTCCCTGATGAGTTAGTATTTCTTGTCAATATCATAGAATAGTGGAAGATGTACTTTGATGGATCGTTCACTCAACATGGATCAAGAGTAGGTATTATTTTCGTCACATCTCAAGGTGATTACATTCCAAAGTCATACAAGCTATCATTTCCATGTACTAACAACATTGTTAAGTACAAAACCCTAATCACAGGTCTAAGGATAGTAGTTCAGTGGTAGACACAAGAGATGAAAGTCTACAAAAACTCATAACTAGTTATTAATGAAGTCAATGATGAATATCAAACTAAGGATGAAAATATTATTCCTTACAAGAAGATGGTAGAGAATCTCAAGGACCTTTTCATAGACACTTTTGAGTAGATAACTTGTATGAAAAACCAAGTAGAAGATGTTATGGAAACAATCGGGTCATTGTTAGACATGCCAAACAACATCCTTCAATGTGAATTCTTGGTAGAAAACCTTCTATTACCGAATTTCAAAATCCATGAATCTAGATTCATGTGTGTCATTGTTTGTCCTAGATCCCCATTGTATCATGACATATTTATCTATTTTAGGAAAGGAACTCTCGCATCTGATTTCAGGGTATGTGTTGGATCATGATGGGCTAGAAAGTGGTGATATGTAATCCATATGATGGCCCATGTGGCTGACGACTTTTTTTTTACAAAAAATTGATGAAATGAAAAGGGTTTTTAGAGGATATTCTCAACTTTCCACCAATATAAATTATCCTTTACTTTGAATTTAATAAATAATTATTATTCATTTTCTATTAGAATTACAAATAAAGTCCTGATTGATAGGCTTATTGAAAAACATCTATAACTTTCAAACAGTATCAAATTTTTTGAATCTGAAACATGCGTCACATTCTATGCTTTGCATACTATAGGATTAAAAAAAAAAAATTGAATTTCATGAATTTTTGACCAAGTTAAGGTGGTTAGATAGACGATACTTTTTATTTTTTAAAATTTGTAATAAAAAATTCATAATTAATTATTTACTTGGAATTTAAAAAAAAAAAAATATGCATCACATCGGGACATGAGTCCTCTACTTATATCTAAAATATTATAAAAAAATATTATCATTTTATTGTGGTTAGGGTGGTCAGATAGACACCTACTTCTTATTTTTACCCTGAAATTTAAATACTACTAGATTGAAATTTCAAAATTTCACCAAATAGATTTTTTTTTTTTTAAATAAAGATCTAGTAGTTTAGAAACTACATTCAATTTGCTACAGATTCTATTTTTACATTTTTTTGAAATAATATAGATAACTTATTCAAATTTTTACGTCAAGTTGTCTAACTCTGATTTTTTGTCTTTTTATTGCCACTTAAGGGCTTGTTTTTTCCATGATGATCTTGCACATACCCATCACCTCCAACTTTAAAAAGACCTTTTTCAAAAAGGCATCCCAATTCATGATCCTAGGTGATACCCTTTACTTCCAAAGAATCAAAGGAACATTACTACAATGTCTTAACCAAGAGGAAGCCTTAACCACTTTAACTGAAGTACATAATGACATATGTGGTTCCCATTCTAGCAGTATGAATTTAGCTAAGAAACTATCGAGGATGGGATACTACTGGCCAACTATGGAAAGATAAGCTTATCAGTATGTGCATAAATGTGTTTAGTGTCAACATGGAGATTTGATTCATGCTCTAGCTTAGGAATTACAATTGATTATTACACCTCAGCCTTTTGCATAGTGGGGACTTGACCTCATAGGAAAAATCACTCCAACCTCATCTAATAGCCACAAGTTTATCATAACAGCCACTTAGTACTTTACCAAGTGGGTTGAAGCCATTCCTATGACCTACATAATGGGGAAGAAAATTTCCAAATTTATCTTAAATTACCTAATCTTCTATTACGGTGTTCCACAAACCCTTATCTCAAACAAAGGAACACCTTTCAAAAATCACGATGTGAAAGAGCTATGTCAAAGATTCAACATCCAACACTAATTCTCTACCTCATATTATCCTCAGGGCAATGGTCAAGCTGAGGCTACAAACAAGACCATCCTTAAAATCCTGAAGAAAATGGTCAATGAAGCTTCTTGTGACTAGCATATGTAGTTAAATCTCGCTATTTAGGCTTATTGAACCAATATCTACTTACCCACAGGTGCAACCCCTTTCTCCTTGGTCTACGAATTAGAAGCCATTTTTCCTATTGAGGTTGAACTCCCATCATTGTGTGTCATTGCAGAATTCGGTCATTGATGAGGAATACAGAGTCTCTTAGTTGAATGAGCTAAAATTATTGGACAAGCTTGTCTTGATATCCTTAATCACTTACAAGTATATCAAAACTGATTGAAACAAAGCTATAACAAGAAGATCAAATGTTGTCTTTCTAGGTAGGGGATCTTGACCAAAATCAAAATTAAAAGAATCTACCAAACCAAGATAGTAAATGAAAGTATGAGCCTAACAAGTTGGGTCCCTTTATTGTCACAACAAGCTATGGATCGGGGGCATATCAGCTATCCAAACTTGAAGGTGAACCCTTGCAAGAGCCAACTAACAACTTGCATCTCAAAAAGTTCTATGCCTAGCCTTGAAGGGTATAAATATGAAAATACAAAAAAAAAAAATTAAAAAATGACCAAAATCTAAAAAAAAAGGAAAAAGGATTGAAAAAGTAAAGAAACGAATTGTCCTAGTGAAAACCACTTCAGTGGGACTTTGGGAAAGTACCTTGGTGAAAACTTGGTAAACAGACACTTCGCATAAATAAGGCACCTCCATCTATTCTTTGTCTCTTTATCCTATCATTCTTTGTCTCACCCTCCATCCATCCATCACTCATCCTATTTATTTCATCACCCATCCACATCCTTTTCATAGCTTGATGTTATGAATTATTTTATCCCCTTTAGTACTACATGGCATATTCCTATGGTTAGTTTGTCCTTCCTATATTGAGGTAGTCTATTACAACACATTAGGGGCGATTCATAATGGATCACATAGGGTTCTTGTATATCTTAGGGTTATTTGAAATCTCATCGAAAATCCAAAGAAAATCATAAAACATTCATAAGAAAATCCAAAAACATCAAAATATTGTATAGCTCAAATCCAAAAATATTTGGAAAATTGTAAATTCAAAATCCAAAACATTTGAAAAACATAAAAAATCCTTAAAAAGGTCAAAAAATCAAAAATCCAAAAAATAGTCCCCCCTTGTCGAACTACATAATCTATGAGATTGAGCATAGGAAAGGCCATCATTGATGTGCCCCCAAGACACCCTAGGTGAGTCCTTCAGGAGTCCATCATAATAAACTAGTTAGCATTCCATCAGTTGTTAATAGCTTCATCTTTCAATAAGTCGAGTCGATCAAACTAGGTGGTCTCTACACATATAATGTAGGCAAGGCTAATCTTTGATTAGGCCTTGAGGCCCCTAGGATGGGTATTTTAGGTTAGTTTCTTGGCCGAAACTTGAAAATCCGTAAACATTTGTAAAATCACAAAAAACCCCCCAAAAAAAAGAAAAAATTCAAAAAACCTAAACAACCTCAAATATCTTAGAGAAAACCCTAAACAATCTCCAAAAATTGAAAACCTATAATTTGCATAAACTTTGAAAAAGACCAAAAACAACCTCAAAACATTTTCAAAATAACAAAAATATTGAAATAATCTAAAAAATCCAAAACCACCCATCTCATCTCACTTTCACACACAATAAACCTTCACCCATCATAAATCACATGTCCCGTTCAACATTTGGAAAAAAAAGTAGAAAACAAGTATAGAAAGTCGTAAAGTGATAACTTAAGTGTCAAAATGTAAAGTCTAGATCATAGGTAAATGCTCCACTGAAGTTTGTATCAACTGATTATCATAAAGCTCATCATCATCCTACATCAAACAACCCTCTAATCAACATGTCCTAAGATGTATCCTTCCTACAATGGACATTAGTATCAGAAATCAACTTAGCTATATTTAAACTGGCCAGAGATATAGATAACACTGACTGTTTGTCTTAAAAAATTTCTTATGATTTATCTTAATGACCCATTCTGAGGACCTCTTGATGATGTCTATCAAAATGATTTATATAGAAAGGAATGGGGCATCGATCATTATCTTTCGTTTGTTGTGCTTGTGGATACTCTTGTAAAATAATACTTGTGCATACTTGCTTGGTTGTGTGTAAGAAGGTTGTTTGGAGTTCGTTGTTGAGTATTGCATATTCTTTGGTCCAATGTATTCTAAGCTTCCAAGTTACATTCTGACGAGGTTTTTTGTATGTCAAGATGTGAATAACAATTATACTATTTGTTTATAGATTCAAATTCCATTACACTAGATACAACATTGTCTTGGTTATCAATACCATGATGTATCATGTCTATGTGTTATATCAAACAATAAGGAACGATAAAAAATCCCAATCCAAAGATTTGAGAAAATCGTCATCATGCATTTCTCATCACTATCTCTAATAAAGTTTCGGTGGATCATAGAATTGTTGGATATTTTGAAGAAATCATCAAAATCAATGGTTCAACAATCTTATTTCTTCTATGTTTTCTCTGCACTAGCTTGGTACCATGATAGTCAGCAAAAACATCATTAATGCATCCATCATGCATCCAAAAATCATTAGCATGCATATACCAACATAATCATAGCATATCATAAAGCATACATCTTGCATCATCATTATAATTTAAGTTGTGATGAATAATATAGATTTGTTATACTAAGAATATTAAAACATTGCATCACATTCATCACATCATCATATCATAAGCATAAAAATTTGCATTATAAATCCATATGCATACGCCATCATCATAAAACAACATAGAAAATACACAAAAAGAAAATGCATCCATAACTTCTGCATACATAATCATAGCATATCATATCATTTGTCCCATAATATATCATGGAAATCTACTGAAATAGAGTTAACATTGCATCCATCCATAGCATTACATCTCATATCATCACACATCATCACATAGGCATAAATAAAGTGCATCCATACATGATAAAATATAAGCATGCCACATCTCATATCATATGCATCCATACGATCATAAGCATTAAATAAGATGAACACATCATATCATATCAAATTCGTATCCATATCATATATACATATTTAAAAATGAATGTTATGGTACAATGTTTGAGTTATTGTATGTATATGGATCATAAATATAGTATCCACGAGGCTATCAAAAAATATCCCATGAATGTATATCTATGCAAAGAATCAAGTAACAAATCAAAAAGTGTCTATACAATCGAGCTAGCCATGATGGCTACTCCCCTCTCCAGCCCATCTCTTTGGTTGATCCTTAGCCCTAGGCCATGCATCACTCTGTTAGTAGTCAGGTTGTCCGAGCACCTGTGGAACATCTCTATGATAATGCATCCTGTAATAGGCTACCTCAGTCACAACCTCTCTGTATAGCCTAGAGGATACAGTCTTGCCCTATGTAGCCATTGTCATCCCATTTATCTGTTGATGACAACCGATCTCCTGGTCTCTCTCAATAGTCACGACCTATAACTACTATCATGCTTGATCCCTCTCAACAATAATAGCCAAAATATGCTAATGGGCCTGGTCCCACTCACCTATAATAATCTGAACCTATTGATGCAACTGCTAAATCTATACATCCCTAAGATCCTATGGTGGTGGTTGTACTAGTTGTTGCTACTAAATCAAAGGTTGTTGAGGAGGCTGTTGACCCACTAGTGGTGCCCCCAAAATTTTCCCATCTTGGTCATCCTTTCCATCTTGTTCCCTACCTCTACCTCTACCCACTCCCCTCCCTCTAGGTCTCCCTCATGGAGGAGCACTCGTTGGATCTGTCAACACACGAGGGGTGTAAACCATGCATCCTATACATGCATCATCCAAGAATCCACCTGTCCCTGGTCATATGCCCACAACTATGCAACCAACTACCGAAACCTCTCAACAACCTCAGGAGTTGGGATCGTAGGTTCCCATGTGGTTACCTCTCGAGCTAATCTCACAAATATGGCCCTATAAGCATCATCTGGACTATCCTATGGCTCTCCAAAATATTGAGCTACCCTATTTGGAAAGTATATTTCAATGATCATGTGCTCTTGACCTTGCATATATCGGGTCTACTTGGCGAAGAACAACTACTGCGCATCATCATACCATGCTAGCATCTATAGCTAGGGTCACCATCTGAATACTGTCATATCATCAATGACTTGATGCTAGTATGGAATCTCAAGCTGCCCAGTGTGTCGTAAGGTAATGGTGCCTTTATACCTCCAAACCATGGGATCATTTGGCTCTACATTGACCATTTGAAAAATCAGACGAAGCGCAACGATGTGCTCCCAAGCACAAGTATGAAGAAAGGTAACCCTTGTGCCAATAGCTCTGCTGTCACAATAGAAAAATTCATGCATATCATGAAAGAATGAGGTCAGCATCATTGGATTCCATGCAAACTATGTCCTCCTATAGAGCATCTGATGCCATACCAAGCCCCATCCTGGGATGAATCCTCTACTCTATTGATCTAGAGTGACCAAACCTAAAATGATGGCTGCAACTATCAATCTAAAAGTGGGAACTTGACCTTTGAACATCTCAAGGTCAATCTGTGAAGTTCATAGAGGGTGATCCCACAATAGTGGTTTACAATTTTTGGCCAAACTGGACACTGAAATTATTATTTTTAATTAAATCTTAACATTCGAGCACCTATAGAGGCTAAACCATGAGGAATTTGAAGATGATGCAAACTAGAGTCTCATCACATTTTGTCTATAGATTCTAAAAATATTTTTTTCAAAAGTTTTGGAATCAGATTGCACTTCTTTTTCCATCTCCCATGAAAACTGTTTCTTTTTAGAAAACAACATTTTTAAAAAGTGACGCTCACCATATACAACATAACCTTTTTTGTATGAAGGATAAAATTATAATTTTTTCAAATTTAGATTTGTAACTATGATATCTAGTACTTTCATTTGGTCTCGTAGTTTTTTATTGAATATTTTTTCCTTAATCAAGTTTCAAAGTCAAACCAATTACAATTTAGACATAGGCAGATTGCATACAACATAAATTTTTTCTATATGTATTGAAATTCAATTTTTTTTTTTAATAGATCAAGGACATCAACACCCAGCACAAACATATTTTTTAAAATTTTATTTTGATAATTTTCTATTTTCCACATGTGCAAAATAGAGAGCTTGATTTTCGATGAAAAACCTATGTTTAATAAAACTAAAAAACCACATATATAATAAAACCAAAACATATTAAAATTATATTCGTTGGATAGCTCGTTCTAAGGACTACCTAATTCTAGTTGGGTTTGTGAAAATTCCTCCATTTTCATCTTCAACCCAAGCTTCAAAGTGCCAAAATTTAGGTGTTTTTTGTGTCTCGGATGGGGGATTAGGGATAAGTGGGGTTTGTACGAACCCATAGGGGTTCAAGTGAACCATGGTTCAAGAGAACCCCTTCAAAAAGGTTCGCTCGAACCCCTTTCCTATGCATTTTTTTATTTTTTTGGCGGCCAAGATTCAAAGGGGTTCACTTGAACCTTGGTTCAAGCGAACCCCTTATTGGTTCGATCAAACCAATATGTTCGTACAAACCCCTAATATCACTTTTTTTGCCTTGGGGTCATTTTTTCCAAGTTTTCCTTCCTCGCCTAAATTGTAAACCACTATTGTGGCTTCACCCTATAATGATGTCCTCAATCTCCATCACATCATGACATGCATCGTATCCAACACCTATATTATAAATTAGGTGCTCACCATGTATTGGCAAACACAGTATCCACCATACTTCCTCTAATGTCACTATCACCTTACCTGGTAGAAGATGGAATGATGAAGTCTCACTATGTCATCACTTGCACAATGTGGTCATCATAGCTAGATGTGTCCTAACAACGAGAATATATTCAACGTATCATAGGAAAATCTCACCCAGGTGCTCCTGGTGCAACTCACATAAATCACCAAGTCCCTCAAAAAATGTGGATCAATGCTCACGAGCCATTAAGGGTGGAATGACCTCCTGGACCCACTAAGCGTACGACGTCAAAATTCAAAACATTTGACTCAGTTTCCCATTTTCAACTCCAAAATGGCACTAGCGTCACTATTTACAATATCATCGCTAGATTTCAAATTCTAAATTATGACACCCAAAGGCATTCAATTTTCAAATCAAAAATCACATCGCCCGACACGTCACGATTTAAAATTTGGAAACCCTAACCCTAATTTTCAAAATGAGAAGTGTGATGCTATATACATATGCATCACAATTTAAAATTGGAGTCCATAATTCTAAATTGAAAACTATGTTGCCATATACATATGCATTGCTAAAGTTTGATTTAGCATCATCGATTCTCAAATGGACATCGCTATATAGCGATGCTACTAAAGTTTAAATTTCAAAGAGAAATAAATGCATGAAAAAGTCAAATTTCAAATCAAGTTTCAAGTCACATACTATTGGTCCTACACCTAGAAGCCTCTATAGCTCTCAGAATCGGTTAGAAATGTGTCATGGAAGCTCTCATTGTGCCATTTCATCAAAGGGTCAAATCTCAAAACAACAAGAATCCTCAAGATGTGAATGCACAAATGAATTGAAAGTGACCTTTCTTGGCTTATTTATACATCAAAATTAGGGTTTTTTTTCCCTAATTTAACCTTCAAGCTAGGATTTATCATCGTTTTCAATAATTTTGCCAATCTGAAGCTTATTTTGCATCAATTTTTATGTTCTTGGCATGATTCTTGTACACTGGAACCTTTTGAGCCCCTAGGGCAACTTTTATCATTTGTCGAGAAATCAACCCAAAATTCAATTTTTTTTCCTGATTTCTCAAGGGGGCAAGGAATCAGCATAATCATTTAAAAGCGGGGCATTGAAAGATTAGGAGTTTTTCATTTTTTGATTTAAGAAATATTTTAATCTGAAGAGCATTAGTCTTTGATCCAAATCAACATTCACCTCACTTCAAAGAGGGGCAAAATGTAGACACTAAAAAATGTCTCGAATGATATCATGCAATCGAATCAAGTATACTAACATCATTTCCTCTTGAAACCTATCATATTTTTGCTTAATTGATTAATTTTTCGTAGATATTTAATTAATTGCATCATTTTCATCTATTAACCTAATTCATCAAATTGGGTTAATTCCTTCCCTTTCATGCTAACATTTCATCTCATTATTTATTAAATAGATGAAAGTATTTAATTTAATTCCCTAAGTCTTCCCATTTAATTAAATAACCCTAAGTTATTTAATTAAATATCATTTCACCTTTTTCCCATTCATTAAATCATTTAATTTAATGAATATCACTTTATTCTTCTAATTCCCCTAATTGCATGATTAAAATTAATCCAATTCCTCCCACTTGCAAGGGAATATTCCCATGGAATATTCTCTCCCCTTTTGCACAATTAAACTTTGTTTTAATTACCAAAATATCTATTTCCTTACCCATGAATATTCTTTCTCCTTCAATCATTTAAGAAAGGGAATATTCTCACTTAGCTTCAAATGCAAGTTAGCTTGTGACTTCTTGTGCAAGTTAACTTTTGACTTCTTGTTCAGGTCAAAAGTGTGCTTGTTTGGAAGGAATGAGAACCCTTGATTAAATCCCATCTTGCATTCTCACCCATTAATGAGAATCCATGATCCATGCTTCCTATTTCCTCCATCCTTGACCATTGATTAGCTTTTTAAATCTCAACCCTCCATTTCTCATTTGCTTTCCTATAAATAGGTCACTATTTGGAGACAAATGGATCCATCTCTCAACATCAAACTTATGCTACAGAAATAACTCACACTCATACTTTGCACACATTTAGCATATTCTAGTTTAAACTAGTTGCATAATAGCTTAGCTTCCATGCATTCATTTAGCTAATTAGAGAACTAGGGTTTGAATCTTTTTAGTTTAAGTATCATTTAGATTAGCTTAGCAATTGCATATCTACATCTTTTAGCATAAAATCATGGTAGATTAACTCTTGCATCATACTCACTTTAGCATAAATCATGCTTTCATCCATATATCATAATGGTTTCATCAATTATCTTCAATAGAATCAATTGAAACAAGCTCACTGATCACAAGATTGGGAAAAGGTCATTGTTCCACATCAACACAACACTAATTCCAAAATGGGATAAGTTTCAGATGGATTAGAATAGACATTTAATGCTTTCATATTTTATAATGCTTTGTTTTAATTAATGCCTAGTTTAACTTTAATTTTATTGATCTTGTTTATATTGAGTATTAGTGGCTTCGTTATGCTTCGATTCTTCATGGATCAAGCATAATCAGCCCATACTAATATCCTTGGTTGATAGTAAGTAACTGCCCATGATAAATTTAACAGTTTCATTACACCATAACACATCCATGAGATTAGAATCAAATATTGAAGCCAATTCATTTGGGAGTGACATGGGATGCATAGATAGCTAGTCCTTATCTAAAACCACGGAGATTGCATCCTCCACTTTTGAGAATTGCAAGGAGAAAGCCTTGCAGAGAAATTATACTTGAGATAAATGGAACACATGAGCTTCCAAGAACCATGCCAAAATGAAAAATCATAACATTCCATCCATGTTGTAACTAAAACATGACAAAGAATTGAAGAAACTAGACTAGAAGGGAACCACATTCAAAAAATAATGCCACCAAATTTAAATAAAAGTCACCAAAATTGTCAAGATAAAATGAGAGAAAAACCATGCCCAATCCCATGTACAAAAAATAAATCCACGCTCATGCAAGAGCTTGAAAAAAGAGAGATACTATATGTTGCAACTAAAAATTGAGAATCAAACTCAAACAACATAATACCCATCATGAAGAAGTTAGGGTAGGTTCCCAACAATGAGGATGCCAACACAAGAAAACTTTAATATAGAATGTCATTTTAAGAATTAATGAAATATGTTGATCTGTGTTGAGCTAATCACATTAACATTCCAACCAACAAAGAAATTCACCACCATCAAAACCATCCATGTGAGAAGAATGATAGTGTTAAGTTTTAACTTAGGGATAATTATTAGTTTTTTTCCGTATCAGGTAGTTTTTCACCCATCTCATTTCTCACACCTTTAAACGGCTTGTACACTATGTATTTTAGCATCTCATTCTTCTAAATATCATCTTGGATATTTGGTAGAATAGTATTTGTGCTTCTCTCGTGTATGTGTGAGGGTGGTTTGTTTTCACAAGTAGAGGATCATAGGAAGAAGCTACCATCTCTTACATGGTATTTGAGCTCCTCCTCTTGCTCACCTTCTTGGAAACTTTTTGTTGAGGAGATCCAAGCAAATTTTTTCTTGCATTTTATTTGACGTTTGAATTTTTTCTTAAAATTTCTATTTTTAATTTAGAGTGGTTTTGAGTTTGATGGTGAATCAATTTGTAGTAGCTTACATTTGGGAGTTGTTTGGATTGATCTGGAGGCTTGATTGGAGGTGGCATAGTTAAGTGGTTTGCAAACGTTTGTCATAGGTGTGTATATCCTCTATTCTGGCATGTTCCATCTCTCTATGGTGTTATTGACCTCTGTTTATGTGCCATACCTCTGTGGCCATATGCTAACCCATTCGTTACATGATTTTTACATTTTTCTGAGTGTTTTGGAGGCCATTGTAATTTTCATCGCATGAGTGTTTGTGGTAGCGTTTTGGTGGAAAGATCGTTCCATCTATTACAACTTGTGATTATTTATTTTTCCATGATTCAACCTTTTATTTGGTTGTGATAGGGGCGTGGAAGCGATTCCCTTCACCCAGGTGATTTTGGAGAAACATTAGCCACATGACATTTGTTTTATGGAGGTTGTGAGTGATCATTATCGGCCATGATTGATGACTAAAGGCCATGGGTTTGTCATTGTAGATCAATTATCATTTGCAAGCCCCAAATAACTTCGAATTGGGTGATTGAATTGTGTGAAGAGCGAAGCACCCTAATTTGGATGCAGTGTGGGAAGCAGTCCATGATTTAGGTTTTCATTACTATGAAATTGAAGAGGAAGTGGGCCCAAGGTTTTTTTGAGGTTGTTTTGAATGGGAAAATTTATCCCACATTTGTTGCAAAGGTCTTTTTTTCCCCTTTATATACTCCAATGCTTGCATTAGACATGGAAAGTGATTGTGTGCTTGGCAAGTTGATTTGGAGATTTATCTTGGTGATTTGGTGCAGGAACCCACAACAAAATACCCAGTAAGGTGTATAATGTTTCACTCAAATTTTTCAGATTTAGTTACATAATCAACCCCTTTTACATTATTGTTTCCTAAAGTATTTTGGAAAGGTGAAATTTAATTTCAAGAGGCTTCATTAGTTATTTTTGGAGGTTTTAGTTGTATTGGTTTGGCGTCTTTTTCTTTATTTTGGTGAAAATTATTGTCATGGCTACTCTCGATTTAATTGGACTTTTAATCCCCCATTACTATCATACCTGGAATATTAAAATGCTTGCTCGAATCTAAGGGTTTGTGGTCCACATTGAATGAGAAACAACCCACTTTTACCAGGGGGTATGAAACATTTTCTCATAGAAACAAGTGTGATGAAGCTATGTGTGTGACAAATTTTCATGTTTCTAATAGTCTGATTTTCCACATTGAGGATTGTAAAACAACAAGGAGGTATGGGATGAGTTTGAAAACCTATTTGGTTAGATTAGTGAGTTTTTTTCTTTTCAACTAGAGGTAGAATTAGCTTCTCTTTCCCTTAATGTATTTCCTTCCATTGATGATTTCCTAGTCAAGTTCAAATCTGTGAGGTCACAATTGGCAGGATGCGGGAAGGATCAAATTGATAAGGAGCCCATTTTTTTTATTTTGTCTAAGCTAAGAGGTTCATTTTTAGTTTTTTATTCTACCTTCTACTCCACAATGGATGCTTTGGGCAATGCATTAAAAATGCATTTTTTTGAGATGTATTTTGTGACCATTTGATAAGGGAGAAAGCCAAACTTTCCTAGTTATAGGGGGTATCTACGAATCATCCATTAGTTGCACAAGAATCTCAGAGAAAAGGGAGGAAGAAACCTAAGGCTAAGATAGAGTCCAATGAGTCCTCCACCTCTTCAAAAGAGGATAAACCTAAGAAAGAGAAGTATAGTTGTGTGTATTGCAAGAAGAAAGGCCATGATGAACACCACTATTATACGAAAAAGACTAATGAGCTTTCAAATCTTCTACAAAAGAATAATAAATTCCATTTCCCTCATTTGTGACTTCTTCTATAGCCTCTCCATTTGTATCAGGGTATGTGCAGGATCATGATGGGCCAAAAAGTGGCGATATGTAAGTGATATGATGACCCATGTGGCTGACAACTTTTTTCTACCCAAAATTGATGAAGTGAAAAAGGGTTTTTAGAGGAGATTCTTAGCTTTCCACCAATATAAGTTATGCTTTGCTTTGAATTTAATAAATAATTATTATTCATTTTCTATTAAAATTAAGAATAAAGTCCTAATTGATAGGTTGATTGAAAAAAGTCTATAACTTTCAAACGGTATCACATTTTTGAATCTGAAACATGTGTCACATTCTATGCTTTGTATAATATAGGATTAAAAAAAATAAAATGAATTTCATGATGTTTTGACCAAGTTAAGGTGGTTAGACAGACGAGCTTTTATATTTTTTAAAAGTTATAATAAAAAAATCATAATTAATTATTGACTTGGAAAAAAATTATAAAAAAATATGTATCACATCGAGACATGAGTCCTCTACTTATATATAAAATCTTATAAAAAAATATTATCAGTTTATTGTGGTTAGGGTGGTTAGACAGACACCTAGTTCTTATTTTTACCCTGAAATTTAAGTACTACTGCATTGAAATTTCAAATTTTCACCAAATAGATTTAAAAAAAAAAATAAAGGTGTAGTAGTTTAGAAACTAGATTCAATTTTCTATAGGTTCTATATTTACATTTTTTTGAAATAATATAGATAAATTATTCAAATTTTTACGTAAAGTTGTCTAACTCTGATTTTTTCTCTTTTTATTGCCACTTAAGGGCCTATTTTTTCCTTGATGATCCTACACATACCCTCACCTCCACCTTCATCCAAACCTACATAGTTAGGGAATGCATGATTTAAAAATGGAATGAAAGGTAAAGAAGATAAACTCAAAGGACATGCATTTTTAACTTCTACAGTTCATTCTAGTTTTGATTGATATTTTTTGGATTGAGGAGTAGCTCATCAATGGGTTTTACTCCCTATCCTTTTCTGGGTCTTCATCCTACTGATACTTCTAATATTTTTTTAGGAGATAGTAAGTTTTTAGATGTTGTAGGGATATGCAATGTTGAGATTGGTTATGGTTGTTTCAAATATGTACTATGTATTCCTAATTCGTACAAAAATCTACTTTCCATCTATCAGATTACTCATGGTGAGGTACCTAAGACTGTAGAGTTCATTAAAGATTATGCTTTTATTAGAGAGGATGATACTGAAAAAGTCATTATTGTTGGTGAAATTGATTATGAGTCTCATTTATATGCCTTTTCTCATTTATTTGTTGATGATGATTATGAGCCTCACAACCCTCTTGTTAGTGTTGATAGCAATTCCTCAAGAGAGATTGGTCATTTGAACTTTGGAGTTCTTAAAACCTATGTTGATTCATCTCCTATTTCTTTAGAGGTTGGTTCTTCAACACAACAAGATGTTTTTGATCCTTCAGATCATTATTTTTGGGATAGTTACTTGATAGGTACCTTGCAGAGTTGTTTTTTGAGTCTCTAATTTTTGATTTGGATGATGCATTTGAGGGTATATCCCTTATTTTTTATGATAGAATCTACACTACTATCACACCATCTATGTCTTTGGAAATTTTAACTTCAGATTTTCCACACGATCTTATTTATCCACCTTCTTCAGTTGAGGTTGCACCTGATCATGATGTGACATTTCATTATGTGGAGGCACTGGGATAGTTTTTAGAGGCATATTTCATGTTGATTCTTCCTCTCCCTTCTCTTTTTTTAGAGTTGGATTTTCTCTTGCATTAGTGGTTATATCTCCCTAAATGGAGTCATGTTGTTTCCTGACATGGAATATTCTTCAGACTTCTGGGATTAGCACAAGAGTTTCTTCATCATGGGGGGCTACACGATATCTCTCCTTTGTATTTTTCTAATATTAGTGACAGGAGTTATCCTTGAGGGGTTTTGTGAAGTCCCCCTCCTTTCACATTTTTAACCTTTTTTTCTCTCTTTTGGAGAGAAGTTTTCTACCATAGGGTTTTTCTCCTTTTCTCTAGTTGTGATAGATTGTATTGCATAGCAATTGTGCATGGTTAACTAACATGGCCTTGTAGCCAAGACCCATCTTGCATATAATAATCTCCCTAAGTTTTCACTTAAGGGGGGTGTTAGTATTAAGTTTTAACTTAGGGATAATTACTTAGGTCATTTTTCCTATATCAGGTGGTTTTTCACCCGTCTCATTTCTCATGTCTCTAAAAGGCTTGTGCACTATATATTAATTTTAGCATCTCATTTTTTGAATATCATCTTTGATATTTGGAAGAATATTCTTTTTGCTTCTCTCATGTATGTGTGAGGGTGGTTTGTTTTCATAGGTTGAGGATCTTGGGAAGGATTTTCCATCTCCAACAAATACCCCACTTAGACAAGAAAGATGGAGGAGAAAGAATAAAAGTACACGCTTATTCCATCAAAATGCCACTTAACCAAGCCAATGGTGTCAATGCAACTATCACTAATAAAATAGGACCATCAAGCACCACATCAACAAGAGAACCACAAAAAATTGCCAAAATGTCATAGTGCAAATGATGTCAAGGAGACCATCAAGCACCATGTAAGTTGACCACCTGTTAAAAATCCATATTGTGAAAGATGTCGAGAGTACTGTCAATCACAAAAGTATTATCACCAACAATATATGTTTTGATGCCACAAAAAGTTAGACATTAAGGGGATCATTAGGAATCAACAAATCACAACATTTGTAAAGAAGATAAAAACATGTGTATATCCACATTCAAAGATGCATGCAATGTTAACCAAAATTCCAAGGTGGTAGGATGTTGAGGGGACCATCCATAGAATAGTAAAAGTGGGAATTGATGTCATGAGAACCATCAATCCCCACATCCTCAGCCATTGCAGAGAGGAAAAACTACCACAAACCACCACAGTTTAGTCTAAAAGACCAAAAATATGTGCATGATAAGAATAGATAAGGGAATACATTAGTCTAAAATATCTTCAACATGTGCATGATAAAAATAGATAAGGGAAGATATTTATCAATGGCTCTGTTAGCCAAACCATCAACTACCATATTAGCTTCTCTATAGCAATGTTGAATTTCATAGGACATGAAGTTACAAAGAAAATTTAAAGCATGCTATAACAAGTATTTTAAATTCCAAGCATCAAGATCCTTCTTGGAAAGAGCCTCGATGAAAATATGATAATCTCCTTCAATCACAATACTTGAGACATTATTGTTGATTGCTAATTCTAGACCAAGAATTAGTGCATTGAATTCAACCATATTATTAGTACCAATGCTTAACCTTTGATAGGGAGCCCTTAGAACAGAACCCTTGTGATCCCTTCAAATCATGCCAACACTAGATAACCCAGGATTACCCCGAGAAGCCCCATTGAAGTTCAATCTAATCCAACCAACCAGAGGAGGAGACCATTTTACCAAATTTATTGCCACCATAGACTTACAACCTAGAACAACACCATTGGCTAGAGGGGGTTTAAGGAGAGACTAAGACTTAAGTAACCAATCATCCTAGGAGGTGAATAGTCTCTTAACATGTAGGCTCCTCAACAAAAAATACATGACATATTTTGAAATTAAGGATTCAATTTTTTGAATTATCTAGTTAACACATAACAACTTCTTCTTAAATATCCTATTGTTCCTTTCTAACCAAATATTCCAAGTGAAAATATGACTCAATTCCCAAATACATGCAAAAAAAGAAGATTTATAAATATAATGATGGCCAACCCCAAAACTATTTCAAAAGAGAGAAATGAAGAGGATTATAACAACCAAGCTTATTTTGAAGCCAAACCCAACAATGATTAGCAAAATCACAAGAAAGAAGTAGATGGTTCGTTCTCTCATAAGCCCGTCCCGAAAGCATACATGGGAAAAGAGGAGTAATGTCAAGGCAATCAAATATCATTCTAGAAATAATTCTATCCTTTATGTCTAACCAAGTGAAAGTCCCCACTTTACGTAAAATTGTTAGACCCCAACATAGGTTGGAGGGCTAGGCCAAAGACTACTCTACACTTACAAGAACTTTGTAGCCATAATTTACATATAAGACCTCGATTTTGATTTAAGCCAAATAATTTCATCATCCTTATCAAAAAACATAATTCTCCTTGAGGAAAGCTCTTACCAAACATATACTTTCAACCCCTAAGACAAACGAAAAAAATCAAAAGACCACCATTTTATTAAAGGGGGTGAAGAGGAATAGTCTTTCCAAGTAATCCTTCACCTTGCAACCCCACAACCTTTTTAAAACATTCACAATTTCATTCCATCTACCAAAAGACTAAAGAGGCAAATGACCATTCCAAGCATAATCCTAAAACAAAGCTTTCTCCCCATTATGTATGACCCAAGATAAGTGAGGCAGGATTAGAAATCTACAAGAGGAAATGAAATTTCAAACCTTAGAACCACTGGGAATATTTCTCAAAGTGAAAATTATGTGTTACCCCTCAAGAGAGTCCAAATACTTGTGCCTCATAATTTTACACCATTTAGAGTCAGAATCAGAGTAGAGTCTCCACAAAATCTTGGCCCATAAGGCCTTGTTTTGAAGGACCATATCCCTCAAGCCAGTGCCCCCCATAGTTTTAGGGAGAAAATTTATCCCAAGAAACAAGAGGCAATTTCTTCTTTTCCTTAACATTCTTAGCCCAAAGAAAATCCTTGAAAAGCTTCTGCAATGACTCATATTTACCTTTTAGAATCTTTAATACAAACATAAGATATATTGGAGGAGTCTGAAAAACATATTTAATCATGACCAATTTCCCAACTGGAGATAGCCATTTGGATTTCCATGCCAATATCAAATTTGAAATTGAAGTTATTATCTTGTCCCAATGATCATGATTTTCTTTTCTAGGAAAGAAAGGTACCCCAAGATATCTTCAAGGTAGCGAGTCATGCTTGAAACCCCAAAAATGAAGTTTCTTGCCTTTTACAACAGGATTCACATTCAAGAAGAATATTTCAACATGTAAATCACTATCAAATTTTAGGTAAAAGGTAAGGTTTTTTGTTAAAAAACTCACATCATTGGTTAAAAGAACATATATGTGTTACGTTTTTTACCAAAAAAGTAGTTTTGAGAAAGATAGCTTTTCCTGAAACCATGTGGTGTATATGTGGCACATATAGTTTTGGGTAAAATCCTTTCACCCAAAACTCTGAACTATTTTTTTCTTGTGAAAATTAATTTTTTTGTTGTATTTATGTGTATTGTTTCAAGTGAAACCCTTTCGGTCAAAAGTGTTTCGACCAAAACACTTTCACATGAAATTGTTTATGTGGCTACCTATGTGGGATTTTATTTGAGATCTTTTAGGGAAAATTTAGAAAAAAATCAACATCAACTTTGAATTTCTACAACTAGGGGTTTCATGAAAATTTGAAAATAACCTTTTGCAGAGCTTGGAGTCTATAATCCAATTTTTTATATGTATTGATTAGTTTTATTATGATTTTTTAAAGCTTATTGTAAGTGGGTTTTTATAATCAAACATGAGGTTAATTAGAAATTAAAAAAAAATAAAATATCTTTATTTTTTTGAAAAATATATGATACACTAGAGGAGAGAATCCTCTTTAAAAGGATATATATTTTTTAAATAATAAAAAAATAGACAAAACTTGTCATCCCACGAAAACTATGAGACTATGGTAAAGTTTGACTTTAAAAAATATTACAAAAAAAATATTCATTAATTTTTTTTTCATGCACTATATATTGAAGTTAACTATTTGGGGAAAACAATCGAGAAAAAAAAATTGTTTGCTCTTTTTTTGTGATGTCCCATTGACCTCACCGTTTTCTTAAATTTTCAACAATTCAAAGTTTTCTCTTATATTAAGCAATTTTTTTCATACAAGAATAAACTTCATCAAGAGTTCTAAATTTCATTAGTTTTTATCATTTTGAAATTCAAAACATAGAGGCCATTTTCATGCTCTCGAAGTTGAAAATTTATACTTTTGTTGGTCATTTTCTTTATAAAAGTGTGACATAGGTTTGTACTTTTAACCTTTACACTCCATCTCTTTCTACCACTATATACTTCCTATCAATGTAATTATGCCACTTATAACACTTGAAAGACAAAATCACTAAAGAAGAATATAATGTATGAAATGTATTGAAGCTATGTCATCAACATCTATAGATTATTACAAAGGAGAGAATACAATTAGATGAAATAATAATGTATAGAAAAAATATATAATTTTGATGACCTCTTATGAGGTTCCATCTTGCGAGGAAGATCCTAATATGATAAAACCCTAGGTAGGAAACAAAAAATATGACAAAGAAAAAAATAAAATTATGGCTCTTGAAGCTCCATCAAAACTTATATTCTTTTGAGGGTAGCCTGGAGTGGAAAGTCTGTGAAAATCTCCCTCCTCTTGAAGGCATCAAAAGCCTTATCTAGCTAAGTGGTGTTTTTGTTGGAGATGTTTCATAGGTCTTCGATCATAGGTCCTACTTGACCAAAACCTTGAGTTATGCCAAAGGAAAAATGGTTGCCTCACTTTTCATAATTCTTGGTGTTTGTGATTAGTCGTCAAGAGATATTTAGTCCACTTGTTTCTTTGTTAAGAAGAGCCTTTAAATTATTCTTATTTTAGGATATGTTATCAATACCAAATATGGATGGAATCCCTTGTTATATATTAGAAAGACAATGTGTCCTCTCATTCCTTATACAACCAATTCCAAAGTGGATTTGTATTTTCTTAGGATACCACTTACTCTTGTGGCCACAATTTTCCTATTTTCAATCTTGAAAAAAAATCAACTTAATTAAAAATAATAAATTTCACAATCCATAATATTAAATTTATTGAAAGATTTTGGATTTGACTATATAATTTTTTTTACAGCAATATTTTGGATCATATTTTGTTATCCATCATAAGGATGAGGTGAGCTAGAGAAGAGAAAATTATGGATCATGGAGTATGATATGAATATTGTTGGAAAAAATGTTTACAAAATCAAATCCATAAGTTCTCAAGAAATTCAAAAATCGAATTCTCATTTGATAGGCTATATAATTTTTGTACAAAGTTTTACTCTTGCAAGACCTTTAAAGAGATAATTTTCCACTTTATATCTGATTTCCATTACAATAGTCTCTACACAAATCTATAAATTTTAATGTGGAGCTAAGCTATGTGGCTATCTATATGTGATCCTTACAATGTATGAGATATATATTTGCTAAATTAATAAAGTAAATCCTATTGACTACTTGATATTTTTCACTTATTCCTACAACTTTTAATTACTTGCTCTCTAGATGTGAGTGCTTCCTTCAACACTTTTTCCAAATATAGTAATTATTTGCTCCTCTTTTTATGTAGTTTTGTTTCCTTAGCTAGTTCTATTTTCCCAATCTCTTTTGCCTTTTGTATTCTTTACTAATAACCCTCGAGGGTGAGCTTCAACTTCTCAAGTTTTATCTATGAATTTTTAGTTTTCTCCTTCTACAATTCAAGTTGGTATGTTATCACCTAAGACAAGATCTTTGTAAGTATAGATTCTACAACGCTTGGTCTTGTGCTCTCACATTGACCTAAAGCTATTCGAGGGCTTTCTTTCTATTGACCAATTTAGGTTCTCTTCTCCAATTTATGGTTCACCTTGATGAATTGGATGGTGGCTGATTTGTGTGTTTCTTCCAATAGGTCCACCTTGTCCTTTGGTTCAAATCGGTCAGCTAGTAGTGCATGGCGTTGGCAATGAACTCCGTAAAGTCGAACAAGAACACTTGTTCTTGCGTGATAGTCTTCAGCTTGTGGAGAGCTCCTAACTGGAAACCTTGCAGCATTTTATTCTCATTTAGGTCGAAGTCAAAGACTAGCAATGAGCATGCATCTCTGATGTCAATCTTGAATTGGGTGATACTAAGGGGAACGGACGGAAGCTTAGTGTTATTCTTATCAAGACTCGGTTCCTTATTCAAGAACTTGAGCTTGTTCTCCCTAGTGTCCCATCTGTGTTTAAAGTTTCTCTACCTAGTGTCCCATGTGCTTTTAAAGTTTCTCTAGCTATAGTGAAAGGCTTCCGTGATATGCAACAGTGGAAGCATCCCTTGGATAGTGTCGACAGTGACCACGACCTGGATACTGTTCCCTTGGAAAATTCTGGTTCTGGAGTCATAACAATCTACATAAGCTTAAATAAGTTCTGGACAGAGGTGCACTGGTGGATCACGTATTGAGCTAATGTGGAACTCCAAATTTTGATTCCAAAAGTTTAGTTTTCCCGCAATTGGAGCTTCTCCAGCATTCGGGCATTAGCTCCTTTCTGCTTGTTCTTTGTGGCTTTGAAAACACAGGATCAAAGATGTTACCTGCGTAGTCAAAGACAAGAGATGGGTCTGAGCATTCCCATATCTTGACAGTTATGACACACTCTCTCTTTCTTGAGCAGGAACCGAGGCATATGACCTCCATCTCTTTTGTGCTTTGGCATGGTTGCTCTTTCGTATTGTTCCATCCTTGTTTGAATTCACCTATTCCTCAAATTGATAACAGGTAGCTGACAGAGTGTGGAATGTAAAGAACTCTTGTAATTGCAAATTGGCTTATGAACACATAATAGCGTTCTTAAAGCCAATCAATGTTATATTCATAGCTCTTGCATGGAGTGGACTGCGGAAACGTCATTTAATTCTCAGCACCGTCTCACACTAGCTTTAATTTTTATTTACTTACTCTTTTTATTTGCGCCAATATTTGTGCCAAGGCCATGACATAGACAAGCTGAAAGGATGACGGTGGCACACCATCGCTGCAAACTCCTCGTTTCCCACTTTCATGTACGCCATTATATAATTCAATATATACCACAAGATAAATAGTATAATTTTATTAATAAAATTATATTCAATTAAATATTTAATATTATAAGTTTATTTTATCTTTTAATCTTATAACGAATTTAAACAGTAGTGTATTGTTTGTTATTTTGGAGATTACACATTTTTAATCTTGAAAATAATACATTACATTTAAACTATTTATTTTAAAGTTAGTTTAACGACAACATTGTTGATTAATCAAATATATTAAAAAAAAGAGTATAAGGTGATGTACTTGAGGTGCATGTGCATTGTCTTCTTCAAAAATTATGTAAGTCATTTTAGTCAAATTCTTTAATGAAAGTAGGTGCGTGATTTAATCATCCATGTGTGCCAAGAACATCCTCCTCACATCTAGGTAAACATTAATATCCTGCCGCTCGTCTCATTTGCTTCTCAACAATATAATTTATTATAGTACTGAACTATTCTTACACTTGTCCGATCATAGCATTTATAACTTGAATGATTCTTCAACTGTTTCGTATTGTAACTACCTTTTGTTCATCCAATGTAAGAGAAAACATAAATATAATATTTCCTTTATAACGTGTTTAGTTGTGAAAGTGTGTGTAATCAAAACGAGGACATTTCTGTACCGTAAACTATTAGTATAACTTCTGTTCGTCTTTTGCGGCGTTTTGGAATTAAGCTTTTTAAGATTTGCTTCCGACATCTCTTTAAAGAAAATAAAATCGCTTTATTGACGTGCATTCACACAATGGCGAGCAGGCGTGGAATTTGACGGCCACCCCTATCTGTCATATGGAATTTTTTTGACAGTTTGTTTATTTAAATGCCTGTCACTTTACGTTTTATGAAAAAAGTCAACTGTCAAAAAAATTTAAATATCAATTTCAAATCTATTTAAAAATAATTATATATAATTAAAAATAGTTTAATCCTTATTCAACTCATTATTTAAAATTTAACATGCTCACCAATAAAATACAAATGTTATATTATCTTCAAAAAAAGTCAAATAAAATTTCAACATGTTCACCAATAAACACAAATGTTGTATTATCTTAAAAAAAATCAAAGCTTGAATCACTAATCACTTAAAAAATGTAAAATTAGAAAATATTGATAATTAAAAATAAATGTAAAAATCTTAAATTTATTGTTAAAAATATTTTAAAAATAGAAAGAACTATATTTGATTTTGAAAAATTATATTTTGAATAGATTTTGAATTAATAAATATATTTATAATAAATCATATATATTAATATAAAGTGAAATTAGAAATAATTATTTCAATTCTAAACTAATTTATATTTTTATCATAAACATTATATATATAGCAAGTCAAATGATACAGTCTAATAATTTTTTAGGTTGTAATATACGGTCCAAAATGCCAAAAACGGTCAAATAGACCATCAAATTCCAAGCCTAATGGCGAGCTTTTGAAACTTTTCTTTACATATTGATGTGGCATTATTAGTAGAAGGAATGTTGAGGCATCATTTTTTAAAGGGGTATTGGTGTGATAATAATATTTAGAATAAGATAGAACCATAAAAGAAGAAGTAAAACAAAACAAAACAATCATATATGTATTTTTGAAAGTTTTTTTTTGAAAATTTAATATTTAATGTATTAATTAACAATAAAGGTTGCAATTTAATATTAAGAGTTATGTGTTTCAATAAGGTTTATATTTTTATTTTAAAGAGATTTCATTAATATAATTTTTGATAAAATTGAACATATAATCTTCATTTCAAACCTATATTATATAGACATTGGAGAGTTCAAAAATCATGAGGGTTTTCCAAAACCATTAGCCAAAAAAAGTCAAGTTGTCCAAATTTAACACATGTGTTCCACCTCCAAGAGTAACTCCTACCAACATAGAATGCTAATTTTAGAATAACTAGTTTTAACCCTATGACCAAGGGATCCAAGTGTGACTCCCAAGCACTCCAATATGAGACAATGGTTACATTTACACCTCTTATAAATGATTATAAATAGTTTTTGATAGAGGGAAAAATGGGTTTTATAGGGACTCGAAACCACAAAGTTTACAAGCCAAGAAAAGATAGAACAAAAGAAAATCCTGGACAAGAAAGACTGTAAATAATAGATAAACATAAAAGATCAGCAACCAACAACAAATAACCATTAAAAAGACAGCAAAAGACCAACGAAAACATAACCCTTAATGATTATAAATAGTTAGTCAAAGGTGCTACTCATATTCTACCTAATAATTCCCTATCTATGGCTTATTAAAATCATCATAAGACCAATGAAATATGCAAGAGATTCAATAATATAATCAAAAGATTCCATCCAAGTAAGGCACCCTTTTTTCATGTGGACACATTGCTTATAATGTTACAAATACTAAATATTTTTTTCTAAACATAAAACTTTGTAAGGCTTGTAACAACACATAATCAACTAGTCTCAACAATTTAAAATAACATGTCCAAAATCACCATTATGTATCAAATATGAAATCCCATATGTTCTGATGTCATTTGTGGGGAACTTTACTTGATTATCTTAATACTATACATGCAATGTTACAAAAATAAATGTCTAAGGAGCAATTAAAAGTTATTTCAACCATAACTTTAGTGTGTAAGGATTGGTGACCCTTCTTTCAAAATATTCTCTTTCTCTTGTGCCAAATCAACCTTGTACATATGAAAAACATGAGTTTGAACCTTAAGAAATATATAGTTATTACATTCATCACCCATGAAGTGCTTGCCTTTAAAATTTAATAGTGCTTTTATGTAGAATTATCATACTAAAATTAATGCTACTCTAACCATCTTACAAATATTTACTAAGTATTAGATACACACTTGCATCACTCTTTTTACTTCAAAATATTGTATTTTTAATCAATCTTAGAATATACAACACCTTAACTACCTACGTGCCATTAGGAATGAATGGTACATAGTATGTCAACAATGTTTCATTTGAGAGGGTTGCTAGGGTAGTTTGGGCACCAACCCAATGAGTCTAGTTGTAAAAAATCATTACTATTTAGATATGTATTCCTAAATTTTAAACAACAATAAAAACATCAATATGCTCTTGATCAACAAGACTTTCTAGGAGGAATTCAAGATATTGAATGTAAGTGAACTATATCTCATGACATCTTTTAGAAATATCCAAATATATTAAGGTTCAATAATTTAACTATTAGAAATCAATTGCATGTCATCATATAAAACAAATATACATGATCATTATGAAGGGTCAAGTGTAATTATTAATAAAATACAACTTCTTTAGCTATAATTTTCTAGGAGAATATATATGACAGTCCAAATTCAAAATTTTACAAAGAATACAAAATTATAATAAAAAAGATTTATTTTAAAGTATTCATATTTGGTCTATAAATTATCTATGTATTTAAATGTAATAGCTTACATGCACATGTTACATATTAAGATGTTATAGTTTATCTTATAGTTGATCACTATTTTCTTTGCCTTCTTCTCCTTTTTTTAATGGAGCTTTATTGCTTTGACTTTAGGCTTGGAGGTAGTTACATAGTTGTAGCAAGTTTTTTTATTATTTCTATAAGGGAAGAAGGTGTAGCTTCTTCTATTGATTAAACTTTAGGTTGGTGAGGTTGCTCACCTTTCTTTTGGAATCTCTCTATTTTTCTTTGAAGATATTTTATGTGGCTTGGTGAACTTGATACAATTTCACTCCAAGGCCCTTGGATGCAAAAGCTTTTGAGTTGAGTGGGCAAGGTCCTACAATAATTGACACTATAGAGCATGAAGCAATTGTAATCATGGTGTTTAACTAAATATTTGAGATGATGGCACTTCCTCAATTAAGCCACTTGTAGTCTTAGTAATTTCCTCTTCTTCTTCTTCCTCTTGCTATGCTCCAAAGGCACCTATAAACTAAATGTGGTTCACATCATAGTTGGATGCAAAGGAGTCATGCTCTTCATTCCAAATATTTTCCTATATTCCATTCATTTCCACTTGAGCGTGTGTACACTTTGACTATATAATCTCTTGCCTATATTTCTACTAGATCTGGTTTTCCCCTTACTTGAATCTTGAGCCTTATGCATATTGTACAGGTCACACATGATGATTTTTTTAGGTTATAATTGTGGATAGGCACATAGCATCTCTCCCAAGGTGGGAAAGGCTTTGCAGGAAGTTCACATATCTTGACATAGAGGCTTTAAATGTCTCCCACGAGATATCTCTTAGCATCAATAGCCAGTTAACTTTGATGGAGAAATTTCTATCTAAATTTAAGGCCTTTGATATAATTAAGCATAAAACCATCCAAATCTTACATCAACCAATCTGAGCTATGAGCTCCAATCTAAGATCTGCCCAATTCGACATCAGAAATCGTTATGTGGCCCTCTAATTAATTGTACTTTATTTGAAAGAGAAAGGGATAACACTACATTACACTTTTCTTTCTTCTAACATCGTATTATCAATTAATAGCATCTAGTGGTCGAACAAACTTGATTGTCAAGACTTTGTTGGAGACATATTTAGGAAGCTGAAAGACCTCCTTCCTGAAACCATGGAGCCAAATTATCACGAAACTTGCTCCAAAGTACCAATCTCTTGGAACATTTTCTTTTATCAACAACCCTTCCTCTCGGTTGCTAAGGTAGGTGAATTCGTCATAGTTCAAGTTGGCAAGGATAGGAGCGAAGAGGTTTTCTATGAACTTGTAATAGTCTGAGGTTCATGAGGGCACAAGGGTCCACGCGATACCAGAACTATCCTTGCGGAGGTGAAGGATTCATCTGTGGCGTCCATATGAATGAATGCATAAAGGAAGCGAGTATTATGATACATTTATAAGTACATAAGGACGAGCATCTGAACAACCATTATGAGTTGGAATTGGTCATCTAGTAGTGGATGGCTTTAAGAACTCGCATTAAATATCAAGAACGTTAGCATGGCGTGGATTACACAACTCGCATTATCGTGGCCACAAATCTCATAAAGGAAAAGTTTTGAATAAGGAGAATGCACGAAAGCTTAGTGCTACCCTTGTGGCCAGTTTTTCCTTTACCAGATTTGTGCCAGACAAGCTGAAAGGATGTTAGACATCGTTCCAAACGCTTTTGTGGTTTGTTTTGAGAGGTAAAACGTCAGATCGGATGTGATTGTATTTGATGAAGTTTGTGGTTCTTGTTGAGAAATATGTCTCAACCTTGCAAGTCTTTTCCAGGAAAATTCTAGAATTTGTTTGTGGTAGTTATCCACATGTTTATGTGTTGGAAAAAGGTGTATGAGTTGTTAGAAGGTGCCTTGTCCTTAGTAGAATATAGGAGGGCCATTTTTAGAGCATAGTTAATTTGTTTTATGTCTTTTATGGGGGTCTAAACTAGAGGACAAAATTATGGACGGGATTACTATTTTAACCTGGTTGTTTTTCCATCTTGGAAATGTAAATGTCAAAAATAGGCAACATGTGGCATGGTGGTTAAGCCCATGGTTTTGTAAAACCACAAATGGTTTCCAGGTTGTAAATCACTATATAAGGAGGGCTTGGGGAGGAGTTTATATAATGGAGTTTTGTTTGCAAGGCTGGGTGCTAGAAGGATGCTAGTGGTGTCTCTCCAAGCTTGAGTTGAGGTGATGCTCTTGTAAGAACTTGCATTGCAAGTGTATTGTAATCTTCTTTGATTTGATAATACATTATGCAGGTTTTAGAGGGTGGGGTTTTTCTCCCGTAAGGGTTTTCCCCACGATAATCATTGTCTTATGTGTTCATTGTTTTATTCATGTTCTTGTATGTTTCTTGAGATTCTTGTAATCAGTTAAGTTGAAATCTGCATATTCGTTCTCTCAAGATTAGCGTAGGAAGCGTTTCCGCGCACCTTTGCTTCCTTACAGTTCTCACTTCCTCACAGCCTTTCATCTTTCACTCTAAGTTTAAGTGCAAAACTTATATTCTTTTCTTGGCCAATTATTTTTTCTATGTTCTAAAATACCTGTGGCATTCACACATTTTTTGAGTGGTCAGATTCCTCTATTGCGAAAAGACTTTCACGTTTGTTCACTCAACTAATACTCATTGACTCACTACACATGATTGCTACCATTGCAGCTTATTTCTCAATATGGGCAACACACTGGGATGCTTAACAATGATTTTAACATGAATATTTGTTTTTATATTTGTATGAAATATTCTCACCGGTTATGTTTTTTTTTTATTATGAGTCTTCACTTTGTTTACAAGAAAACTCATCGTAGAACCCTTGACAATGGAATTGACAATTCATTGCAGCAGACATAAATATGATTTCTGGAATTATGGTGTACATGCACTATGAGTTCTATGGAATGCACTCTAAGCTTTCTGCATCAAGTTTGAGTCTTTTATGTTTAGAAGTTTGTGTTATTTGAAATAAATAATTTATAATTTAAATTGTATATCAAGTTAAATAATATAATTTATTAATTAAATTTATCTTTTCAATTTACAATTCAATTAATGTTAAATTTAGTTAAATTAGTTCAACTACAACATCTTGATTAATCAAACATGTTCACTAAAATAATTCAAATAAAAGAACAATGTAAGATATAGATACATTTTCAAAGTATTTAAAGTGCATATGTAGTTTCTTATCCAAGAGTTATTTGAATCACTGTCAAATTTTCATTGAAAGTGGATGCTTAATCTATTCATCCATATTATGTCATCAATATCAACATTATTATAATATTAAATAATTCAACAATCAATAATAATTTTATATCTTATTTATTTAAATTAAATAATTATTTTCCTTTTTATTACCTCAAATCCACTTTAAACCATAAAATCTTTGACATTTAAGAATATCTACTCGCTGTCCCCCATTTTAATTTTAATTGTGTCAGTAATGAAGATGAGTAGGATTTGCACTTAAATTGACTGTCTCCGACGCCATTCATATCGAAACATAATTTTCAACCATTTTCAATATCGTTCCAACATTAATTTTTTTGGGTCTTTGAAAGCTTTTTGAGGTCTTCATTTGAGTATCCTTGCACCATTGATACTTAATGTCTTAATATTCTTTGTTAACATAAAACATAGCATGCCAAGAACATCCTTCTCACTTGTACGTTAACAATAATATTCTGCTACTCTTACGATTTGCTTCTCAACAATATTTTTGTCTCCTGGACATTTATGATAGCACCGAAGGATTTGGTCGTATCATTTATAACTTGCTGTAATTATCCATACAACTGTTTCATATTGGAATGATCTTTTTTTTCAATCCAATATAAAAAAACATAATTATAATACTTTCATTATCATGTGTTAGAAATGGTTTAGGTGTGAAGTCTATATAATCAAAACGAGGACATTTCGATTTCGTAAACTTCAGTTCAAATAGCTTTTGGTCTTCTGTTTTTCATTGCGACCGGTATAACTTAGACATTGGATAACAAGTCTTTCAAACACAGGGGGCTTTTTCGTCTTTTGCAGTGTTTTGGAATAAAGCCTTTTTGGATTTGTTTTCGACATTTGGCATGCTATTTCTTTAGGTAAAACAAAATAGCTTTATTGATTTGCATTCACACAATGGCGAGCTTTTGTAAAAAATTTCTTTGATTCTGCTATTTGTTTCTTTACATATTGATGTGGCATTATTAGTAGAAAGAATATTGAAGCATCATTTTTTGAAAGGAATGTTGTATAATAATAACAATATTTAGAATACGAATAAGAGAGAAAAAGTGGAAGAGAATAAAATAATCATAACATAATTTGATCTTATATGATGTTTATAGTTTTTCAAAATGATGAGCTAAAATTAAGTCAAGGTGGTTCAAATTCAACTCATGTGTCCCACCTCAAAGAATAAGTCCTATCATCATAATGTAACTTTAAAAAGCCCTATCATTAAAGGGTCGAAAGGTGATTCCCAAGTACTCCAACATGAGGAAATGATTGAACTTACAAATTATTATAAATAGTTAGTCAAATATGTTACTCATATTCCACATAATAATCCCTTATCAAATGGATTGTTACAATCATCATATGACTAATGAAATGTGAAAGAGAACAAATAATAGAATATGAAGGTTCCATCTTAGTGGGGCAGCCTTTTTCATGTGGAATCATTACTTACAATATTAAAAATATTAAATAGTCTCTCATAAACCTAGGACTTTGCAAGGTTGATAACAATACCTACTCAACTAGTGCCAACACAATAAGAGAACGTGTCTAGAAACACAATTATGTATCAAATGAAAAATCCCATATGCTCTCATATCATTTGTGAGGAAACTTCTTTGATTATGTTGATAATATATAAACTGTTACAAAAGTAAATATCTTAGGAGACACTAAAATTTTACTCAACCATACATTTAGTGTGTTCTTTCATTCCAAATCATTATCTTCTACATATGAAAAATATGAGTTCAAACCTTAAGAAAAATATAATTATAGCTTTCATCACTAGTAAAGTTCTTAACCTTGAATAGTGTTAAATGGAATTCTCTTACTAGAATTAATGCAACTCTAACCATCTTACACCCATATTTATTAAATATTACCTACAAACTTGTATCACTCCTTTTATTTTATATGCCTACTTGACAATGGGAAGACATGATACATACTATGCCAAAATGAATTCATTTGAGAGGGATATTAGGGTGTTCTTGGTGCCATCCATATGCCTTTAGTTTAAAAAAATCAGCAATAGTTATATATGTATCCCTAAAGTCTTAGACACCGATAAAAATACAAAAAAAAACTTAGTCAACAAAAATTTCTAGGAAAAATACAATATATTGAATATATGCCTTTTGTATCCCATGTCATCTTTTATAAATATCCAAATATAGTAATGTTCAATAATTTATCTATTAGAAATCAATTACATGTCATTGCATGCTCATTATCAAGGTTGAAGTAGAGTTGCTAATAAAACTTTATTCCTTTTGTGCATGAGTGAAAGATGTGCAAATGAGTAATAAAACAACACACAATCAATGAAATGTATTATATTAGATAATTGAATCACATAATTAATCAAACTCAAAAACACAATTAATCCCTAAAGTCGTTCAATTGTTTCCATCTCTAAGGATTCTTTGAATCATAATGGCTCTCAGATTTTTCTTGCACTATGACTTTTTAAATGACAACCTAGAGAATGGATGCTATAAAATGCAAGAATCCTAGTTCCTACATGATTTGATGAGATATGTGATATGTTGTAAGTAATAATGGTGATATGATAATGGATATGATGCTAAAGACTATGATGCAACTGCTATATAAAACTACTATGATAATGTAAATGCAACTAATAAACTAGGCCATAATTCTACATTAATATGCTTCTACTATGCTAAATACTCTAAGTGCTCTAAATGCTCTAAACAATGCTTTCAAATGCTCAAAGGTAATTTCTGCAGAGTAAGTTTTCGAAGAGATGGGATATCAAATGTTGGAGAATGAGGTTGTATTTATAGATTTTCCAAGGAATATTGTGATGTGGCAGCAACCAATGATCAAGATTTCAGTTGGAAAGATGAAGGGTGGAGGATGGAGAAGTTAGAGAGAAATAAGGAGTGTGTTCCCATGCATGAAACAATCTTTCCAAGTGTAGAGGAGAAGAGGTGAAATAGAAGAGCCAAGTGTCTCAAGTTTGTATCAACATTTGTTGAGGATAAATATTCAAATAAAATTTGTTGAGACACATGATGAGGTGTAAGGAGAAAATGTTGTAGACATGTGACTAGAATTAAATTTGAGATTTAATTTTAGTGAGAGGAAAGATAATTAAATAAAAAAAACTTTTCAAAGTTGTTTATTAAATTAAAATTAGAGGAATGTGATTAGAAGATGAACTATATAAATAAATTTAGAATTTATTTATAAGTAGATGAAAAGGGGTTTTAATTAAATAATTTGTATTTAATTAATTAGATTAGAAGAATTTAGAAAATATGAACTATATAAATAAATTTAAAATTTATTTATAAGTAGAGGAATTAGAAGATTTATTAATTAAATAACTTGTATTTAATTAATTAGATCCACACTAAATTTAGGTGTATACATTTTGCCCCTCTTTGAAGTGATGTGTTTACACATTGCTTCAAAGATTTTTTTTGTTGATGGTGTTGACAAATATTTTTGATGCCCCAGACAGTAAATTTTCAAGTGATGATGGATATATGCCCCCTCGGGAGATAAATCAATGAATTTTGAATTTTTAGAATTTTTTGTTTTTGAAAATTTTGATGATTTTATAATTTTGTAATTTTCAATATACTTCAACGATTTATCTCCCGAAAATAATAGAGAAATATGCCCATGTTGATTAGTTGATGAATTGATACCCCATTTGAAAAATTAAATAAATCCCACTTAAATACCACTCATTTACCCTTTAAAAGGTAGAAAGAGGTGAAATGAAATTCATTTGTGCATTTGGATTTTGAAAAATTGGAGTGATAGAGTAACTTTTGGGAAAATTGAACAAGATGCTGATTCCAATCCAAACACACCGATTTAAGTGTGTGTGACATCATAATTGCCCAACAGCGTATGCACCTTTGGTACGTACCCCGAAAACTTCCTCGTAAATTATGCATTGCATTTTTTCTCGTTTTTCACATTTGAATTCAATTTTAGTGCATTAGGTCATTGATGTAGCCCATCTAGTTAGTGTAGTTGGGCATCCTATATTTTAGCACATAGGGTTGATTTTTTAGCGCATTCAACTTTTGTATTGGTGCATTTGGTAGATTAGTGCATAGAAGTCAAGATTTAGCGCATCTAGGCAATGATTTAACACATACAGTCATTTAGCACATAGAAGTCAAGATTTAGTGCATCTGTTAACTTTTCTAGCACATATAGTAGTCTAGTGCATTGATGTAGTGAAATGGTGCATTGGTGAATTTTGATGGTGCATCTAGACTTTTGGTGTATCAAAGCCTTGTTTTAGTGCACCAATGCCAGATTGATGAACTTTAGATTAAACTCCTTGATTTCAATGTTTTTTTGTTGTGTCAGCCTTTGATTTGATGTTGATAGATTAGATAATGATTGATCACATGATAGGTGAGATTCAATGATAGGATGATGAAAATTGAGCTCATGATAGGTGAGGATCAATGATAGACGCTCACGAGATTTGATCAAAGTCTCATAAGAACTGATTAGATTGATAGGTTGACTGATGTTTGATTGATTGATTGTTGATTTGAAATATGTTATGATGATAGGAGCCTTCATCAGTCCTCATTTCACGAGAATTTTTTTCAAGGACCTAGGATCTGATTACACATTTAGAATAGGATGATCTAAATGTGATTAGACAATGTGGGTTGAACTCTTTGCTAGACATGCCCTAGTATAGGATTAATAGGGGGCTTCTTATAGCATTGGCAGAGAGATGGCATAGTGAGCATAACACCTTCCACTTACCCACTAGTGAGATGAAAGTCACACCAGAGGATGTATACCAAATTTTGAGGATCCTTGTTGTCGGTGATTTGGTTATATATGATTCCACTGAATAGGGAGGAACCGATTCCTTGAGGAGAGTCTTCAAGGATGAGCAGATTTGTGGTTACGAGATCCCATGATGGGAGATGCTTGATGCGTATGCAACATTGCCATGTGTTCTTGTTGGGTTCATTGGTGGATTCTTATGTCCCGATCGTAGGTTGAAGCCCGACTCTCAGTTGGTTGGGGTCGGACATTAAAGAGCATGATTACATAAAAAAGTTGATATGTATGGGGATCCTGCATGCCCGCTCATTTGTACCATGATCTACATCAGGTGGTCTACCTCAGAGAATCCAGTTTATCAACTAGGGTTACCTTGTTATAAATATGGGCATGGGAGCACATAGTTGTCACTCGACTCATTGCAGAGAGACATCGAATAGCTGGGAGGCCTTATTTTCATGGATACATAGGTCTAGTTGTCCAACATAAGCTGGTAAAAATAGAGTACTTGAGGAGAGTTCTTGATTATGTATATATCGTGACATGGAGGCCTTATCTTCATTGTGAGCAGTGGTTGGAGGATGATACTGAGATGCCCTATGTGTACATAGACAAATATTTGATCAAGAGGACACCATTCATCATTGAGATATTCCTTCTGAGGAGAGTAAATCGATAGTATAACAGGGTACATGGCATGCCCCAGGGAGTGGCTCATTATGCACAAAGACGACAAGATATACCAAAGTGGGAACCTATGTTATGCCCTAGGAGTATTATGGATTATAGCTAGTGATTTGGGAGTATCGTCTTGATATCATAGAGGTTTCCTTATCAGAGGAGTATGCTCAATATTTATTTACACATCCATTCCCATAGATATTGAGCCCAAATGAGCCTGTGCCTTTATTGGATGATGATGAGAGGGCACCACCACATGCACCCAGGTAGAGGAGAGACAAAGGAGATGATGATGAGGAGGAGGGAGAGAGAAGTGATAAGGGTGGAGATGATGATGGTAGATATGGTGATGGAGGTGGAGATGGTGGTAGCAGAGGTAATGGCAGACTAGAATTCAATGTGAGAGACTTCATGGTACCTTAGAGGAGGAGATCTCTGGTGGCTGCAATACAACACCTTGTGCAGATTGGGTTTCCCTCACAATAGCAACAGACATAGATAGTTGCACTACATGTTTAGGTACAAAATTTACAACGTCAATTGGCATAGGTTCAGGCATTGTTGGCATAGGCACAGGGACAGATAGCCACTTTGACAACTAAGAGAGATGTAGTGAGATATTGGGGTGAACAAGCAGAGGCCTTGGTCGCTAGGGTGCAAAGAGTGGCCGAGGGGACCACCACAAGAGACATGATCTGAGAGGTCATCTATATTACTAGAGAGGCTAAGTACTATCAAGGTCGGTATCATCAGTTAGTGTCTGTAGAGTAGAGGATTAGCTATGCACAATCCTGATTAGGCAGACGCCAGCCTTGTACCAACAACATGGGTGTGGTAGGGCCAGCTCAGAGATCCACCAGGAAAGGACCCAGGTGTAGGAATATCATGCAGTGCAACATGAGGGTTAGAGATGTCGACAACATCTAGGGGGAGCACCTCATAGCTCATATGTTCACCTTTGATATATTTGAGACATTTGTATACTCTGATTTAGAGAATTGATGATTCGCTGCTATTTTTGATGATGTATTTCTCTACATTTTTAGACATCCTTGTATATACTTGACATTATTATTTTGAGATTTATATATGATATGCACATAGATGATTTAGTGATCTATATATGTATTTATATGATTTATGATGAATGCATTTAATTTCTATGTTATGGATTCTTATCTAATATTTATATGTTGCTTATATGATTATGACATGATTATGTATGGATGCAATAATGATATTATAATGCATAAATAATGGTTCTAAATGTTTATGGATGATGTTTTATGCCATGAGATAGATGCAAATGAAATGTGATGCAATTTATTTTTGTATTTTTGATGCAAACATTATGGTGTAATGTAATGGATGGATGATTGATATGCAAATGATCATGTAATGTAGTTTATTAATTTTATATTTTTGAATGCAAATATATGATATTGCTACACTATATGAGATGAATTTAATTATGCAAATATGATGCAACACTTCTTTTTCTATTTTCTAATGCAAGTATTATGATGTAATGTATGGATAAATGTATGATATGCAAATGATTATGCAAATACATGAGAATGATTGTTTTCATTAATGTCAAGTATACTCAATCCATTTAATGATAGAGATAAAATTGCTTGAAAATTGTTCCAGCCTTGGAAAATCTCAAAATACAGATGCAAAACTAATATGGATGCAATCTAATCTACTATGCAGATCTAAATATGCAAGGTTGTAATTGTAGCAGTCGATTTGTCATGATTTTAATAATCATTGAGCCATTAAAATATTGAAAGTGAGTACATACATCGATGGTATAATTAAACCATGATGACTTGAGTACTACTTCCATGATTTTTGATATTAGAAGTTAACACAAGCATCTAGGCATAATTGATCCAACATGACCTAAGTACTACTCGTGTAAAAAGACAAGAGTTAATAATTTTCCTATGAAAATCCAAAATGTCATCAATGATACTTTTTAGAGCATGTCTCATGACAATTTACATAGTAGTAATGATCGGCTCACAAATAAAAGACAAATAAAATATCATTCTCCTTCCTAGCTCCTCTAGTTCAGGACATCATCGAGGTACTCCAGAGAAATGATAACAAAATGAAAATTTCAACTGTTTAACATTCATGATAATATGATAAATCCATGATTCAAAAGAACATCATCCATTTAGATTTTCTTTGATTGCATTGATTTTATCTATTTGATGTGGATGGTGTTTGTGATACGTTTGATGATTGATGTATGTTCAATTTTGAGTTGTACTATGATCGTTGTGTTTGTTGCGTTGTCTTACTATTTTTTTTCTATTTGGTTTAGCCTCAAATTTTATTGCCCCAGTGGGTTCAAGATTTTTTCCCTAAACTAGGGTGAGACATGATTGGGATGCCAGGATATGTACATGAAGTTTTCAATGATAGGTGGATTGATGGCGAAAGCGAACGGTCAACACATGCTCAAATAGATGAAGAATATAACCTATCAAAAATAGTTCATGTTTCCAAGTTTTCACTACTTATTTTTATTGCACTTTTTTAGATTTTATGATTTTTTTTAACTTTTTATGATTTTTCATTTTTTTTGTATTTTTTGATTTTTGATTTTTTTTTTGTATCTTTCTTTTTGTATTTTTATTGTCACCAAGACACCTTTTTTCCAAGTTTTCATCAGGGTAACCATTTTTTTAAGACATTTTCTATTTATTTTTTTTGTATTTTTTAGGATTTTTTACTATGCACTAGATGATTTAGGTGTAGAACTTCTTGAGATGCTAACTATTGATGGGCTCATGAAATAAATACCCTTCAGGTTTAGACAACTCATATTCTCTAGATCCAAAGATTGATACAATGAAAAAGGGACCCAACCAATTTGGTTCAAATTTTCCTTTGTTCTCTCTATCTTGTTGATTACAAGGATTTTCTTTCAAGACCAAGTGACCAAATTGAAATGTTTTGGGTTTTACTCTATGATTGTAGTTTCTAGACATCCTCTATTGATAGGATTTTAGATGATCCACAACTTTCTAATGAAGTTCATCCAATAGTTCCAACTCTTATAACCTAGATACCCGATAATCTTCATATGAAATGATCCCTTTCAATGACATACAAAGTGATGGTAGCTCAACCTCAATGGGTAAAATGGCATCTGATCCATAGATGAGAGAATATGGTGTGGCTCTTGTCGGGGAGTAGATACTAGTATGATATGCACACAAAGCAGGGTTCAATTGATCGTGCCAGTCACGTCCAACATTGTTGAAAATTTTCTTCATGATCTTCAAAATGGTCTTGTTTGAGGCCTCTGCCTAGCCATTTCCTTGAGGGTAGTATGGTGTAGAAAACCGATGTTGGATATGAAACCTTTCAAAAAGCTCTTGGACATCCCTGTTCTTGATAGGTCTACCATTATCAATGGCAATTGACTGAGGAATTCCATACCGACAGATGATGTAACTCAAGATGAAGGATGCAATTAGTTTTCTAGTGATTGTGGCTAGGGGTATATATTAAATCCACTTTGTAAAATAATATGTGGTTGTGATGATGAATTTGTGTCCATTGGATGATGATAGATAAATTTTACCTACAAGATCTAGTCCCCATTGACAAAAAGGCCATGTTGATGTAAATGGTTGCAATTCTTGCACTGGTGCATGCATCAATTTTCCATGGATTTGGCATTTTTGGCACTTCTTGACAAAATGAAAAGATTCCTTTTCCATATTTGGCTAGTAATACCCCAAATGTAGGAGTTTCTTGGTGAGAGTTAGTCCACTTGAATGTGTTCCACATATATCATCATGAACTTCTTGTAAGGCCATTTCAGATTCATTACATTCAAGACAATGAAGGAGAGTTCCATCAAGACCTCGTCGGTAGAGTACATTTGCTATCAAGGTGTGTGGGGTAGCTTGGCAAATAAAGTTACATTTCTGGTTTTGGGATAGATTTGGTGGAAGGGTAATATCTCTTAAATAAGTATAGATCTTCCCATAAATTGAGAACTCATTGTAAACTAGGTGGAAAATGACATGGGATTTAGGGTTCTTATAAGCAAGGTTAAGCACTTGTTCCACCATGAACTCATAACATTTTTGTTTTTTAGGTATTTGTAGAAGATAAGCAATTGTTTCCATTGCATCAACAAATTTGGTATCTATTCTTGTAATCTTCTCAAATTTGATCTCAAAAAAATAATTTATGAAATCATCCACCATTCTCTTATATGACATCAACTTGTCATCCTTTGTCTGATACTCATTGTTCACCTAATTTATTACTAGTTGTGAATCTCCATAGACTTGCAACTCTATAATATTCCATTCAACTGCCACCCTGATCCTAATGATGAGTGCTTCATACTCATCCATTCTATTTGTGCAAGGAAACATGAGCCTATATGATTTTAGGATGGTATGTCCTTGAGGTGTGACAAATAAGATTCCAACACCTGATCCGTGTTGCATGTAAGATCCATCAAAATATAACACCCACTATTGTGATGATATGGTAAGTACATATACATCAAGAAACTCAATATGCATTGGATGATTATCTTGTAGTGGTGCTTTGGCTAACTGATCACCTAACCCTTGATGACTCTTCAGTCTACATATTGGATGTCAAACTCGCTCAAAATCATTACCCACTTGGATAGTCTTCCTGTTAGGGCAGCTTTGCTGAGTAAATACTTCAAGGGATCAATCTGAGCTATGAGTTTGACTGTATGAGTTAACATATAATGCCACAACTTTTGAGTAGAAAATTGTACCACCATACAAGCTTTTTCAATGAAGGTGTAGTTGATTTCCTAATGGTTCAATTTTCTACTAATATAATAGATAGCCCTTTCTTTTCCCGCAGAATCTTCCTATGCTAATAGAGCACCCAAAGATACTTTAGTTGTTTCTATGTAGAGTAATAGCAGTTTTCCTTCTATAGGCGATACTAGTATGGGAAAATACATTAAATACTGCTTAAGTTGATTAAAAGTTGCTTCATATTTTTTGTCCCATTTGAAGGAAATGTTTTTATGCAACAAATTATTAAAAGGATGAGTTTTATCTACCGGTTGTACAATGAACCTCCTGATAGATTGGAAACGTCCCTGTAGAGATCTCAGCTAGTTGATGTTCTTTGGTGGTGGAATTTCCATAATGGATTTGATTTTGGAAAGATCCCCTTCGATGCCCTTTTTTGAGACTATGTACCCCAATATTTTTGTTGATGTCATGCCAAACACACACTTCAAGTTGGGTTTAATCTTACATTGAATTTTTGCAGCCAAGTGAATATTTTATCTAGGATAATTTCTAGGTGTCCCGAGCTTTGGTGAATGATTTTTCCAAAATGTCATGTACATAATCCTCCATAAAGGTATGCATCATGTCATGGGAGATGGTGGTTATCGCTCGCTGATATGTGGCTCGACTACCTTTTTCAAACCAAAAGGCATGACGTTCCAACATAAAGTACCCCATGGGCATGTGAACGTTGTTTTCTCTTGATCTTGTGGTGCTATTTTTGTTTGATTATATTCTGAGAAGCCATCCATGAGTGATAACATGGAATGTCATGTTGTCAAGTGCACAATGATGTCAATGTTAGGCAAAGTAAAATCATCCTTTTGACATGCTTTGTTGAGATCTCTAAAATTAGTATATATCCTGATGTTTCCATTTGGTTTAGAAACTATTTCAATGTTAGAAATCCACTCAACATAATCAATTGATTGAATAAATCTGACATCTAATAATTTCTTCAATTATGCTTTCACCAACAAGGAGATATGTGGATGCATTTTCCTGAGTTTATATTTTATAGGTTTCTCTCTTGGTGGTAGAGATAAGTGATGCATTATAAAATCTGGATCTATGCTGGACATATCAGCATAGGACCAAGAAAATTTTACTTGTCTCTCTTCAATAAATTTGATGAAGCTTGGTTTTTCCTGATCTATCATGGATGCTACTAGATGTAGGGTCTTCACTATTTCTTTCGTACCAACATTGATGGATTGTGTAAGTTCAATCAAAACTGATGATCTTTCATGATAGTGTTTGGGAAGAGTGTCAAATCTCCCATCTTTCAGTGCCTCAGAGAGGTTTTCACCATTGGACGCGCTCTTTATTTTTACTTTTTCTTGATCTAATACTGCCATTAAATGGTTTTCACTATTAGATTGATTTTTCATATTTTTGATTTTGCAGCTAGGAGACTTGGAACCCTCCTAGCTTGAAGCTCTTTTATGAGATTCAATGGTGGAACATGTTTTAATATTATCAGAGCAAAGGAAGTTAACAATTGCATCATCGTTTGCAAAAATAGGGACATCGAGAGTCTTGATTTGCTCCCAGTCAATGAGTTCAAGATGTACTAATGGTAAAGAGTCATTAGATTGGTTTGATTCAAAGGTAGTAAGCGTCAGGATAGACAATTCATCAAGGTTTTTGACAGAAATGTCGAGGTCTATGATGTTACTCTCCTTGAGATCATCTATCTCGCTCGATGTCTGTTCATGCTCACTTGAGCCATTGATATGAATTATGATCCAAATTCAAGAGGTCTAGACCCTAAGCCTTGTCCCTCCGTCCATACGGGGTATACCTTTGTATTACATCAACTTCCTTATCTTGAAAATATTCCTTACACAGTGAATCCCACTCATACTCATTTGAATCGATCTTAGAACTAGCTTGTAGCTATAAGATTCACTCAAAAACCTTCTATTTTATGTCATCCTTTGTTTCTTCTTTGTAGCCTAGCTCTGTCTTGTCTTTTTCATGGAGTGTGAGAGGTTGGATTGATTCCACAATGCCTTCTTTTCTTTTTTCAATAGGTCCTTATCCTTCATACCCCATCTTTTCTAACATTTTTTTCCCTTTACCATATTGTTTTGTTTGGATATTGGAAGTTGAGGCTTGTGGTTGTTCTTCGTCTTTGTATAACCAATTTAAAATTTCCTTATCCTCATATTCATTAGCTTGAGTGCTTTCTTTTATAAATCTACCAACAAAGAGTGTGATTGGTTGTGAAGATGTTTGACTTGATATTGATGGATTCCAATAGGACTTAGAAGAAGATAGTAGTTGTGAAAGATACAATGATTGCTCAAATGAATATTCCCCCATGCCTTTGTGTTTTAAATGGATCTTATTACCAAACTAATTTGATAAATAATTGAGTTGAATTTCATGATTTGATGGAGTAGCCCAGCCATTAGTGATTTTATCTTTTGACTGAACCTTTTCCTCAAGTTGATTTGATGAAGTATTTGATTGACTTTCATTACTTGATGAACTAGAATCACTGATACCCTTATCCGTTGACTAGTCCTTTTTCTCAACCCATTTTGACACAAAATTTAGTTGTCTTTCACTATTTGATGAACTAGGAATGTGAGCTTCTTTGTTATGTGGCACAAAAGAATCTTGGAATATTTTGAGTGTGTTGCAATATTGTGGATTATTGGAATCTGCTGAAATGGTGAATTCTTGTCCATTGAAAGAAAATTTCAAGAATTCATGATACATTGATGGTACTTCTTACATCTCATGAATCTAAGGACGTCCCAAGAGTTTATTGTATGTCAAATCCTTATCTAACACTTATAAAACTATATCTTTCACAATTGGCCCTACTTGAATTGATAACACAATCAATCCATGGGAGGATCTCTCTTCATCATCATAGGATTTTATTGTGATATTTCCTTTGACATCAATGGAATTTTCAAAATATCCAAGTGCATGGATAAGCTTTAGAGTACATATATTTAAACCAAATCCTCCATGCATTAGAACATGTTTGACCTGGTGTTTGTGAATTAGAACCTCACTGTGGAGGGAAGCAATGTGTGGATGGGTAAGTGATACGTCATCATGTTTGGAAAATGATAGGAAATGAGGTATCGTCAAGTGTCCCAGCATAGCTTGGAATTGGAAAACTTCTAGATTATTTGGTACTATGGTGGTTACTAGAGCTTGTTCTAGAATTTCTTTGTGAGCTGGTGAAATTTTTAGCAGTTCCAATATTGATATTTAAGCTGGTATTTTTTTCAATTTATCAACTATGTTGTATTAAGTTACAAGGAAAAAAACTATCTTAGATGTAGCTCATTTCAATATCACTTTGGCCTTCCCCCTTTGTTGAATCCCTCTTATGTTGTTTTTGTCCTTAATGTCATCTTATGATTATCTGGCATCTTGATGATTATCTTCTCAATTGATCCATATTTTGATTGGAACATTTAATTCATTGGTTTTATTATCTTGGTGGCACTGATCATTTAACTCCATGTACAAATTACAAATGCTTGTTGAGGTATTCTAATTATAGGTCATTTTTCTCCATTTGATCAGGTGATACATTTCTGGTTTAGTCTATTACTAGTTCAGTGATGATCTCAATTATGTTGTCCTTGGTATAAATGAGATTTATACAGGTTGACTATTTATGGCTTGATCAATAACAAGCATCTTGAATTTAAAAACTGTCTTGAAACTCTCAAAGGTATACTTCTCTACTCTCAGTCAGAGGAATTGATACAAGGAATATTGGTTATTTTAGTGCATTCACGCTTTGAGGAACACACTGCTCATTCCTTTGAATTTGGTTAATGGTATTTGGTATGGGAGAATTGGTTTGCAGATCCACCTCTAGACAAGCAAGATGGTTATGAACTTATTCTTTCTCTCATCTGCAAAGTGAAAAATAGAAAACGTCTATTGATTTCAAGAGAAAAGTCTAAAATATTTGTTTTTAAGTATCAAAACGTGACTGTAATTTCATTTGAAGGTTATCATGATAGTTATTTTAAGGAACTATCTTTTCTAGTTATGGGTAATGATAATATCATCGAATATTTGCATATGCTTATTTGGGTTCATGGATAATGGTTCTTGTGAGGTTATTTCAGTCACACTTCACAATGATTTCAGTTTATTAAGTTTTTTAGTCACTACATTTGACATAGATCTCAGAATATTCTGTCAACCTCACTAGAATTTGTGGGTAACTATTATAATGCATGGTTATTGGCTTTCAATTGCATGCTGGTTGGGGTTTCAGTTACCTCTTTTTCATAGCAACTTATTTGTCAGAACTCCTATGGTATATGCACTCTTCATTATTGCTTGTGGGTAAAATCTGAAAGTGGTTTCATTTTGCTAAAAATACTTCTATTGTTATCATTTCATTTTTAAATGATGTGGTCTCATTTCTTTTGTTTAAAGCACTACATGTGCAGGCTTCTAGTGAGGACATGCTCTATCACAATTCTATTCTTGGTCATTGTTTTTCTATCCTCAACAAAGAGAAATAATCTCTCTTTTGTGAACACTGCAACATTAGATATGACTTGACAGTTATTATGCAACCTGAAAAACAACCTTGCATAATGTTCTGGAATGTGAAATTTGAGTAACAGTGGTAATACCTCCAATTTGTAATGATTTTTTTTGTAAAAAGCCAAAAAAAATGAGTTTAGAGTTGAATCATGATAGAAAATAAAAATCTTGAAACAAGGGTACTCTATTTAGAGATGAAAAAGTCTATTTGGTGATTTGATGCTGAAAATTGGAAAACACAGTGTGTAGTCAGATTTGTAGTTTTCTGTATGGGAAAAGATTAAAAATCAAATAGTTAGAAAAGAAAGAAAAGATGTATTATTGTAAAACAGTTTGATGAGACTGTATTGTAACTATGATAGAATTTTCCTCAAGCTGCATCGACATTAGATAATGCATGGAATTCTGAAAATTCTATGTTTTGTCGGTCAAGAGGCACTTGACAGAAATCAAGTGAAACATAAAGATTCTATGTACTATTGTACGTTCTATTGAATATTATGAAAGGGGTTGGTGGTCCTTGAGATTGGTGTCTCTAAATAGAGGGGTTGGTGCTCCTTGAGTCGGTGCTAAAAAATCAGCCATTGAGGCTTTGTCAAAATAAATTATTGAAATGAAAGCCTGAAAAAGGCAATAGGTTCAGGAGTGGTTTTCCACTCAGCATATCTTGTGTCTATTGTGTCTCTATGAGTCTTTTTCTTCAGTACTTTACTGCTTTAAAATGCAATGTTACATCGCTCATTTCAGTTTATATGATTTCATTCGATTACATGAATGACACTATCATTGAAAAATGAGAACGTATATATGGCTCTTTTCAGTTTCAATTTAAATTTTTTAAGAAGTTATAAACATTGATTCACCCCCCCTCTTAGTGTATTTTCACTCCAATAATTGGTAGCAAAGCCTAGGTTCCTCTGATAGGTTTATCCAACCTAGGATTGATTCTGGACTTGGAGTCTATTCAAAATGTCTCAAGCTCATGAAGGTACTTCCATGACTAGAGTTCCATTATTTGATGGAACTGATTATGTATTCTGAAAAATCATAATGGAGACTTATTTAACTTCTATAGACCTTGATGTCTTGAGCATAGTATTGACTCGGTAGACTGTACCAGCTACCTTGCCAACTACTTCTGATGAAAATAAGAGATATGAAACCAATGCAAGAGAAAAGGATGCTCTTCTATGTGCTTTGACTAAAGATGTCTTCATCAAAGTCATGCACTGCAGTTCTGCTAGAGAAATCTGGATTAAACTTGAAACTATCTATCAAGGAAATGAAAAGGTAAAACAGTCCAAAGTGACCCTCAAGAATTAAAAATGAGGGACGATGAAAAAGTTGCTGAATATTTTCTAAGAGTTGATTAAATAGTAAATGCTATGAAGGGTTTGGGAGAAGAATTCAAGGAGTTTGACATTGTAACCAAGGTCATCATAACCTTTCCAACAAAATTTGAAGCTAAGGTAGCTACTCTAGAAGAGAAGAAGCATTTTACCCAACTTACCCTTGACAGTTTACAAGGCACTTTGACTGCCTATGAAATGAGGATTAGTAAAAAAAACACCACTAGAAAAGAAGCAACATTTAATGTTGAAAGGAAAGAAAGGGATGAGCTCTCTGAATCAAAAAATTTTGATTCTAAAGAATCCCATTTTGTAAGGAAACTCAAAAAGGGTTCTAGAAAGTATAAGGGAAAACTTTCCTTCAAACGCTTTAACTGTGGCAAAATAGGTCACTTTTCTGCAAAGTGTCCCTATGGTGACACAAACAGTGATACTGAGAAATTTTCCAAGGAAAAGGCTTATAGACCCAAACAAAAATTTAACTTCAAAAAGAAGAAAAGTTTGTTCAACAAAAATGAAACAGATTCTGAATCTAATGACTCTCTAGATGAAGAAGATGAAAATCTCTTCATGGCTGAAATCATTCAGCAAGATGAAACAAACAATAACAATGCTGAAGAAGGTGAAGTGGACTATGAAGGAGAACTAAAATGTGCTCTAAAAGAGCTGAGAAAACTTAAGAAATAGTTGCATGCTCAAGAACAGAATGCTATTCATGATAACTCACAAGAGTAGCTCATTAATCTTGAGATAATTTCATTAAAAACTCAACTTGAAGAATCCAAGAGAGTTGAAGATTGTCTTCGCATTGACATAAGTTTTAAAGACCAAGAAATTCAAAAACTTGAACATGAGATTGTAGATCTCAGGAAGACTATCGAGAAGTATGAGAGCACTCTTAAACTGAATGACATGCTCAACAAACAAAAATTAAACAAAGATAAAACTGGTATTGTCTTTGTTAAAGGTGAATGCTCAAACAATAGTGAAAAGAACAATATTGTTGTTGGAAACAAAAAAATTGAACTCAAACATTCTGAGTTTATCAAATATCATATGCATCCTTTTAGGAGCAACAAAAAGGTTTACAACTCCTACCCTCTCTTTTCTGGGTAGTGTTACTTTTGCAATAAATTTGGTCACAAGGTAAATTATTATAGATTTATGAATGCTAGAACTCCTAGATTTGCAAAGTGAAAAATAGAAAACATCTATTGATTTCAAGAGAAAAATAGAAAACGTCTATTGATTTCAAGAGAAAAGTCTGAAATATTTGTTTTTAAGTATCAAAACATGACTGTAATTTCATTTGAAGGTTATAATGACAATTATTTTAAGGAACTGTGTTTTCTGGATATGGGTAATGATAATATCATCGAATCTTTGCATATGCTTATCCGGGTTCATGGATAATGGTTCTTGTGAAGTTATTTCAGTCATACTTCACAATGATTTCAGTTTATTAATTTTTTTAGTCACTACATTGGACATAGATCTCAGAATATTCTCTCAGCCTCACTGGAATTTGTGGGTAACTATTATAATGCACGATTATTGGCTTTTGATTGCATTCTGGTTGGGGTTTCAGTTACCTCTTTTTCATAGCAGCTTATTTGCCAGAACTCCTATGGTATATGCACTCTTCATTACTGCTTGTGGGTAAAATCTGAAAGTGATTTCATTTTGCTAAAAATACTTATGTTGCATTGCTAGTTCAGTCAAGGAAAATGGTTATCATTTCATTTTTAAATAATGTGCTCTCATTGCTTTTGTTTAAAGTACTGCATGTGCAGGCTTCTAGTGAAGACATGCTTTGTCACACTTCAATTTTTGGTCATTGTTGTTCTATCCTCAACAAAAAGAAAGAATCTCTCTTTTGTGAACACTGCAACATCAGATCTGAATTGACAGTTATTATGTAACATGAAAAATAGCCTTGCATAATGTTCTAGAATGTGAAATTTGAGTAACAGTGGTAATACCTCCAATTTGTAATGATGTTTTCTGTAAAAAGCCAAAAACAATGATTTTATGGTTCAATCATGTTAGAAAATCAAAATCTTGAAACAAGGGTACTCTATTTAGAGATGAAAAATTATATTATGTGATTTGATGCTGAAAATTGGAAAACACAGTGTGTAGTCAGATTTGTAGTTTTCTGTATGGGAAAAGATTGAAAATCAAATAGTGAGAAAAGAAATAAAAGATGTATTATTGTAAAATAGTTTGATGAGACTGTATTATAACTGTCATATGATTTTCCTCAAGTTGCATGGAGATTAGATAATGCATAGAATTCTGAAGAGTTAATTTCGACTCTTGAAAATTCTATGTTTTGTCTGTCAAGAGGCACTTGACAGAAATCAAGTGAAACAAAGAGATCTTCTGTACTACTATATATTCTATTGAATATCAGGAAAGGGGTTTGTGATCCTTGAGATTGGTGTCTCTAAACAGAGGGATTGGTGCTCCTTGAGTCGGTGCTCAGAAATCAGCCATTGAGGCTTTGTCAAAATAAATTATTGAAATGAAAGCCTGAAAAAGGCAGCAGGTTCAAGAGTGGTTTTTCTACCCTAGGATGGTTTTCCACTCGGCATATCTTGTGTCTATTGTATCTTTGTGAATCTCTTGCTTCAGTACTTTACTGCTTTAAAATGCAATGTTACATTACTCATTTCAGTTTATATGATTACATTCGATTACATGAATGACACTATCATTGAAAAATGAGAACATATTTATGGCTCTTTTTAGTTTCATTTTAAAATGTTTAAGAAGTTATAAACACTGATTCACCCCTCCCCCCTCTCAGTGTATTTTCACTCCAACACCTTTGTCGTTACATTGACTAGTTTATGGTCTTGTTTTTCTCTAATTTTATATACATTAATGTGATTCTCACTTGTAGCAATATTTGTGGTCAGATTGATTGGTATGATATCATTAATTCAATGTGATTTTGTGTTAACATCATAAAGATGAGTTTCAGCTGTAAGAGTTCTTTGTTCATGCTCAATTGTGATGTCATTAACTTGATTCTCACCTGCAATAGTGTCTTTTTGGCCCTTGATTTTGATATCCTTGGTTTGATCTTCAACAAATTCAATATGGTGAATGGTGGAATCATAAACATAGTTCACATTTTTCTCTTTGGTGTTTGATGAAGAGGACTCCCCCTTTTCATAATTTGGTAAGGGATTCTTAAATGCTCCATGATTAACATTTGTCTGAGGTCCTTCTACAAATATTTCTTTTCTATCAATCAAACCTTGTACCAAATGTTTGAGTTGCATGCAATCATTTGTCTTATTTCCTTTTCTTTTATGAAAGTCATAATAATGTTCATCATTCCACCATGAAGGTTTAACTCTCAGTTCCAAATCTCTTGATTTTGGTAATGTTCTAATCTTGGCTGTAAGAATCTCCTTTAATGTTGATTTGTGTGACTGTCCCAAAGGTGTGAACCTTCTTCAATATGATGGTTTTTGAAATGGGAATGGTTTAGATTCATCTTTGTTTGGAGTGTTGTTTTGATTGGTGCTTTGGTTGTTGTTTTGATTGTTGGTTGGATTATTGTTTTGATTGGTCTTGGTGATATTTTTTGTTAAGTTAAATACTGGTTTTTCATTTTGTGTTTCAACTGAAGTATCATTGTTACCAAAATTCTTGTTTCTTTGCCAAAACTTTGGTTTATCATTGTTGTTACAATTATTAGAGGAATTTGCTGAGTTGTTTTCATTGTAAATTTTCAAGACTCCTCTCTTCACCAATTCTTCTTTGATTTTGATTCCATTTTCAATCAATTTATCAAAGGTAGGTGGACATTGGAGTTAAATTCTATAGCTCATATCATCAATTAGATTGTCAATGACGATTTCCATATTTTTTTTCTTAGGTATGGGATGAGAATATCTTGCAAAAAATATTCTCCATCTTTGCAAAAATATGAGAAATGATTCACCCTTTTTCTGTTTTGTATTGCAAAGGTCTTTCATGGTAATTTTGTGTTGGATGTTGTAAGAGTATTGGGTGATGAATTTATTGATTAACTCTTCAAAGGATCTTATTCCTAGTGGAATTTGTGAGAACCATTGCATACATTTTCCACCCAAGCTTCATGGGAACAATCTCATCAAATAAGTCTCTTTGTGTGAAAATTCAAGACTCATGGTTCAAAATTCCCTTACATGATCTATAGGATCAGTTTTACCATTATACTTATCATACTTTGGGGATTCACAATGCTTAGGAAAGGGTATCATGTTCATAGTTGGATCAAAAGGATATGGGCATATGTCTTGTATCAAGTATCTTTTTGTGGTTCCTCTTTTCATGTGAAGAAGTTGTTGTAAGTTTTGCATTTCATTGGTTAAGGCAACCATTGGAATTATGTTTGGTGGGTCAGTTTCAGTCCTTTAAGGTTCTCTTTCAACTCAGTAACATGAAAGTCATCAGGCAATTTGACACCTTGTTTAGCCAACATTAAAAGGTATTTTCCCCCATCTTTTTCAAAAATCTTTTCTAGGAACTTGTGGAAATTTGGATATTTTTGAGCTTGTTGGGCGTATTCTTCAGTTGATTCATCACCTTCAGATGTGTGTAGTCTATGAAATAGATTTTATTCACCTTCAACCATGGTGTTTTGAGTTTAAAGTTCTTTTTATTTGAGTTTCTATCTTTGTGATCTTGTTTGAATGGGCATACAAGTGTTATAATTTGACTAAATTTTGACCTTTGTTTGCAGGAGTGCCAAGGATAATAAATAAGTCAATTAGAATGAAAAATTCTATTGATGTACGACTAAGTTAAATTTGATTATACAACTTTGTTTTGTGATGGAGGATGACAAATCCTGATGAGGAAACTCAACTTAATAATCAGAGGTATGATGGATGTTTAGGAACTTTAAGGTGTTAGATATTGGTTTAGTTTGAATAATTTCACTTGTGAATGCCAGTTCCAACAAGTTTGAGATTTTGTGGTATCTGAGGAATGATTATGTGCTGACAAGGATCCTTAATTCTGGTTCAAACTAATGAATAGGGATTGAAATTATCTCTTTGGTTTTGAATTTAATCGATATGCCAAAACAAGGTACTGATGCACTAAAATATGGAATGGATGCACTACAAGATGGCCCAAATACATTGGGTTGTTCCTCAGATGTGCCAAAGAATGGATTGTATGTGCTAAACACTAAACCAAATGTGCTAGAACAAGGACTGAATGCGTTGGAAGATAGATTATATGCACTAGAAAACAATTTAGATGCACCAGACAATGGAAAATATGTGCTAAAAATAGCTAGGGATGCACTAGACTACCCCTAAATGTGATTTCAATTGGATTTTATGCAGGGAAATGTTCTAAAAGATTCTACACATGCATTGGAAATTCAAAAACATGCACTGTAAAATGACTTGGATGCACCAGAACATGGAATGGATGCTTGAAATATGACTCAATTGTGCTAGGGTACAAGCTCAATGTGCTAGAATAGAGAGTGGATGCACTAGTTTGAAAAATGCTCACTATTTTGGTAGTCTGTCTAGTTATTTTGTTGTTTAAATCAGGGAATCTGAATGTTTCCATAGTATTCTTGTGAACACTGAATTTTGCTTAGTTTCCTTTTTTGTGAATTTTTTGAGTTAAGTGTTCTTATATGGATGATTTCTTCGATTATGACTTCAAACACAACAACAAGTTGTAAAATAGTTGTTTCCGCCTAGGAACTAAACATTGAGTGCGTATTCAAGAATTTGGTTTGATTCCTTCGATTTTCATAGGTATAGCACAAGAGAAGATATATCAAGCACTTTTCTAATGTCAAGCATCACTTAAAATACCATAGCCCACATCTTAGAACCATGTCATCTCACACAACCGTGTCACCCCTTAGAGGGCGCCCATATTTTTTCCTTTCCCAGGTCTTAACCAAAGTCAAATCCTCCACTTTTGGCCAATAATCCATGATGGTTATATGGTGAGTGTCTTGGGGGAAAATTATTCCCTCCCCTTGCATTGTGATATTAGAAGTGTTAAGAGACTTACTCGGCTATCTTCTACACTAAGGTTCATAGTAAGGGTTTTCGTTTGGTGTGGAAATAGATAAAATCCCTCAAGAGACCTCCCAACCTTTAGAAAAAATGATTTAGGGATGTTTATCTTGCACACTACCATTGAATTGTGGGTTTCCTTGAATTCGCTTTTGATTATAGTAGGTCAGAAAACTTGGATTTAGTTGTTCCTATGATGTAGATAAAATGACTTTGCAAGCGATATGGTTAAATCTAATCTAAACATGCATTAATATAAATCAAACAACTAAGAACAAAGTAAATAAACAAAAGAAAAACATGAAACAATCTCACTGAATATCTATAAACTCCTTCAAATTATCTTGATTGTCCTTCTCCATTTCACCTTTTGTACTATACTTTTATAAGTGTGAAAGTATAGCCTTGATGTATGTGATTATAGACAAATATCGAAGATTAAAAATTTTCTGCCAAAAGTATTGATTTCGAGAGTAGGAATAATGACAAACATCAGCCAATTTATAGAAAGCTAGTTTTCGAGCGATCGACTCAGATTCAAAAGAGAGATCAACGACTGAGATTATTGAATGCCATGTGATTGAGATTTGTGTCAATTAGAACATGATTCGAGAAATTTTGTAGGATAAAGATTAAATTAAATAATAATTTAATCTAGTGTTAAGACTGTTCAAAAATATTTAAAAATAGACATTAAGATCAAATAAATGATTTAATATTTAGTTGAAAGTATTCAAAAATTAGAAAAATAATATTTGCATGAAAAGGATAAAGATCTAGAATTTGGATAAAATTTTGTTTGAATGCACACACGAATTAATTAATTAAATTAAGATATTTAATTAATAAATATGTTTATGCATAAGAGAGTTGAATTGACTGATCAAGATAGAGAGTCTCTTTGCAGAGACAATCAAATATCAAATTAGGAGACAAGTGATGTATTTAAATAGATCTCGAGTCAGATGGTGAGTGAATAATTATTCAAGTAGGTGATAGAAGAATGTGACAGAAATAACTCTTTTTATGAATTAAATGTTACTTAATTCAACATTCAAAATTTAAGGATTTAATTAAATAAATAATAATTTATTTAATAGACTGTTGAAAAGTTTAATTGCATAATTAAATAATTTAAAAATAATATTTAATTATAGTCGAAATATGATAAAAGGTAAATTAAATAATAAATTATTTAATTCAAAAAGAGAATTAATTAATTAGTGATATAATTAAATAAATAAAATTTATTTAATTAATCAAAGTTGAATAAAGTTCAGAATGAATGAATTAAATAATCATGACCATGGACACTAGAAAATTATGTTGAAAGTGGTGCTCGTAGGTCTAGACCAATTTTCAGTGTCTACAGTTTGCCCCTTTTTGATACAATGTTGTTTATCACATTGTGACAAAGAAATTGAAAAAAAAGATATACCCCAGTGAAATTAGGGTGAAGAAGGATGACGAGGAGGTATTGGTATGCCCCCTCGAGAGGACAGGTAGGTTCAAATAACATGAGTGTGCTCTTGAAATCAATGAGAATATTGTAATATGAAGGACAAGAGACTAGGGGAAAATAGGTAAGGGTAATGAATATGTTGAAAAGAAGAAATGTTAGAGTAGAAAAAAGATGAATAGTAGACATGGATGTTAGTATCAGAAATGGATATTACAAAAATTATAAAATCTTCAATATTTTTCCAAATACATACTAAGCCTTGCATTAAATTATCATTGGGTGGGACATGTCACAAATGGATAGTAAACAACATGATATGAGATAGACCAAGGTGTACAAAGTCATCTACTTGCAAAAAATAGATAGTCATAGATGTGAACCCATAAACCTTCAAATGCACAAAGATGACAAACATGGTTAAATGTTAGATCAAAATGCATGAAAATATGAGAGATTCCCCATAAAATCCATCTATTCAAGCTAAAATTAGGAAATAAATAACAAAACTCAAATAGCAATGAAAGCAATCCTAATTAAGATAATAACATGATGATCTTATGGGGGAATTGGTGCCAATGAAGTGTTGCAATTGGCCCTTTCCCAATTCCTATGTTGTAATGAAAATGATCTAGAAATGGTCAAATCTCCAAAGAGATTTGAGCATAACCTTGGTGCAAATGTGAAAATGTGATGAGTGTATGGATGAAATGAGAAAAACTAGTTCTCAATTGAAGAGAGTAACTTTGCATCAAGATTGTGGATGAAGATTGAGAAGAGAGGTCTCCAATTTATAGACTTCTATTTGGAATAAGTGAGCAAGATTGAGCAATGTGGGACAAAAGATAATCCAATGGTATTGTGCCACTTTTCCACATGTGATTGGATGAGGAATGAGCACATTTTGGCCAATGTGCATGATAAATGCATAAATTTGAATTTGAAATGGTGAGTTGACTTGTTGAAAGGGGAAGAGAAGTGAAGTTAATGTCACTTGGCTCAAGGTCAAGGACATGTAAGAGGCATTGAATGCCTTGTTGGAAGGACCAAGTCCACTTGGCCTTTTTGAATTCAAATGAGGGAATATTCCCTTTTGATGCTTTGTGAGGGAAAATAGATAAATTAATAAATCAAAGTAATTGATTTATTGTGCCACTTGCATTCTCTAGAGAATTTTAAGGAGATGGATTAACTTAATCATGGTTTTGATTAACTTAATGAAGAATTAGATGATGTGACAATTTAGATTTAGATTTATGAATTGATTTAAGTCAAGAATTGATAGGAAATGATTTATCAAATAAATGATTTGATTTATTTAATCAAGAAGGAATATGTTAGATTAAATCAAATAAGGTTTAATTTATTTAATTTAATAGGAGGAATTTAGAGATTTTAATTAAATAAAATGATTTATTTAATTAAACAGGGATGTAATAGTTAATTCAATTAATTGATTAATTTAATCATTGAAAGAGGAAGGCTTAATCCAATAAATAATGATATTAAATTAAGAGATATAATGTGATGAAATGTTGAGAATGTGATTTAAGAGGAAACATTGTTAGTAATCGGGATCAGGTGTGCCAAAATGATCTTGTACATTTTCCATGTCTACATTTTGCCGCTCTTTGAAGTAATGTACTTGTTGCATTAATTCAAAGAATAAACTATTGTGATCAAAGGTTCAGGATTTTTTGAATTTTTTCAGATGCCCCACTGCTGCCCTAGCAGAAGGATATTTTTGGATACTGCCCCCTTGAGAGATTGGACAAAAAATTTAATTTTTGGATGATCTTGCAAAAAAAGATGACAAGGTGCCCGATAGGCCAGAAATGCCCTAGAATGCTAGGAAAAATGCATTAAAATGCTAGAAGGGATGCATAATGACTCTCGGTTGGATGAAAATGAGTTCGGGGGACCAAAAACTTTACCAGGAGCTCAAATTAGGTCAAAAAACCCTAATTTTTAGGCTTAAATAGACCTCGAGGGGTCATTTTCAATTCATTTGCAATCCTAACCTTTAGAAAAAAAACTCTTTGAGCTCTGAGTCTTGGTCGAAATGGTGCAACAACAGCTTCTTAGGCACGTGTCGGAGAGGGTTTGAACACACTAGCGGCCAGCCGACGGAGGACCTGTGGTATGTACCCCTATCCAACCTTCAAATTTATCATTTTATGTGCATTAAATAGGGTCAAAGTTTTGTACAAACTGCGTGGCGTTATATGGCACCGTGGAAAATGCTTTATCGGCACCACACGGTCCCCTATTGCACCACATATGCGAAGTGTGCCATGCGGGCCACTTTGGAAATTAGGGTTTAGTTGACCAAAAGTCTACCGCGTGCCCCTACTCCATCGCACGACATAGTTAGGAAATTAGGGTTTGCCTTAAGTAGGACCGCATATGCAAAGTGCAATGCGTGGGCCACTTTGAGACTGTCAAAATGTCAAACTCCACCGTGGTGGTGTAGTTTGGAACTTTCCAAACTAAGCGGCACCCGCAAACAGTGCCGCATTTGCCAGTTTAGGGCGAAATTTAATGAGAGATGCAATGGAACTTTTTTTTCTGACGTGATGGCCTTCCCTATGCAGGAGTAGCTTGGTGTACTTTACTCATGGGAGCACCGATGGCCGGTGCTTAGTAGACTAGAGGGTATGCATGATTTGGTCTAGGAGCTCCTTGGTGCCCTTGGTCTTTGGTATGTTGCGTACGTCCCTCCTGTTCGGGATCACTTAGGTATGATTACGGCTCTAGCGGAGCAATGGCATAGTGAGACTTCCTCCTTCCATCTTCCTACCGGCGAGGCCACCATCAGTCTTGAGGATGTATGGTGCATCCTCCGATTGCCCATTCATGGGACCTGAGTCATTTATGATCTAGACACTGGTAGAGATTCTTGTTATGGGGTTATGGAGTTGGATGAGATTGACTTTTCTGACGGTCAGATTGACTTAGAGACATACCGTGACCGCGTGCCCATGCACAAATTGATTATTGCTACTATCATCTCAGGCCTTGTAGTACCTGATCAGTGGGGCCGATACTTCAGTCGAGGATGGGGACTAGCATGGGATTAGATGGTTCACCACAAGGAGTGCTTCACTTGGGGACCGGTATTACTAGCGTCCCTCTATAAGGATCTTCATGAGTTTGCTTATTTAGATAGCAGGTCCATCGGGGCTGGAGGTACCTTACTGCACATCTGGGCATGAGAGAGGATCCCAGTGCTTCGCCCAGATATCACACCAATTGTCCTAGAGACAGATGATCCCCTTGTTTAGTGGTATGGTGGGGCAGCGATGCACTTTTCTTTCACTGGCATAGGTGGTATTCTGCACTGGCGGCAAGTTTTCGATGAGATGAGAGAGTTCATCTAGAGACCGTGGATGGGTGTTGGTCCATGGTGAGATGATGATCAACAACTCTTCTTCGCCTAGTAGGACAGGTTGATGCAGGGCTAAGAGCACACCATGATTGAGAGGTATCTTCCAGATAGGGTTGCTCGTTGGTTCGGGAGGTACAAAATAGGCCTGATGACCAGTATGTGGCCATTTTTGCACGTACTACCAGAGAGACAGCATGGGGCCTTCCCATCCTAGAAACCGAGGTAGTGTCCTCATTTAGGCAGTTAGTGGCTCGACCGTGGCCATATGATCAGGGGCCGGCAGATGCGGGGGTCACTCTAGCCTATAGGGCATGGTTCAGACCTCCACTCAGATTGATAGTTCTAGGCATAGTTGTCCCATGATGTAGACGCAGGGGTCAGACAGCTGGCAGAGGGTGGGGCAGAGGACAAGGTGGGCCACCTCCTCATGAGACACCTCCTAGGGACGCAACACATTAGTCACCTCCCTGAGTAGGGGAACAGGATGGTCAGCCAAGGCTAGATCCTTAGTAGCAGCCAGTACAGCAACCAGCAGGGTAGTCGGCGGGACAGCCAGCGAGACAACCCGATCACCGAGATTTGTTGATTCAGTAGCTACAAGGGCAGGTACAAGATATGACTATGAAGAGAGACCAGGTACGATCCGAGAGGGATTAGGAGATAGGCTGACCGAGACAGTTAGAGAGTGCAATGTCCTTATCCCGGGGCCGATCAACTGATATTCGTGATTATAGAGAGGCCATCAGAGAGGTTTAGTACTATCGACAACATTACCGATAGGTAGTACCATCAGGTAGCAGAGTGCCAGACTTTTCCCAACAAACAAGGAGTCAACCAACAAAGGCCCATGGTGAGAGACAGGATGGGGAGGGCAGTAGCCAGCAGGGCCCGCACCCCTCTTGATAACAGGACAATTTGCTTCATTTTTGATATATGGGCTGCAGTTTTTTGGCCTTATTGTATTATGTATTCGATGTACATCTGATCTGATTTATATCATAACAATATTTTTTGATGACATATATGAGATGATTCTCCCTTTATGATATGTATGATGCACATGTAGATGTATGATATGCCAATGTATGATGCTATGAGATGTTTTCTATTCTTATGCTTATGTGATGTGATGTATTTGATGGCTGCATTTCTTTTTGTATATTTTTTGTGTTTTAATGATGTAATGCATATTAATGATGGTAATGGATGAAAATGGTAATGGTTGCAAATGATAATGGATGTAAATGATTATGTATGATGTAATGTTGTGCTTAAGATGTTTAGAATAACAACTTTATATTATTCTTCGTAACTTAAGATAATGATATGATGCCATGTGTTTTAATGCTAATGATCATGTGGATGCAGAGTGTATGCATGGGCGATGCTTTGATTACTATTATGATACCATGTTAGTGTGGAAAGAAGGTAGAAGAAATGCAAAATTAACGAATTAGTTAGGATGGAGATGGTGATTTGCATTGCTAGGAATTGGGATCTTCAAAGGGTCAATTGTGTTATGTTTGATAACACACATAGGTACGATGCATCAAGGTATAAAGGACCAGGATGGCGTGGTACCTAGTCTGATGGATTTTGAAATGACAATAAGATAGGAGTATTCTTGTTCACACTTTAACATACATACTTCATTTGGGATGTAGTTCAGACATTCTAAACATCTCAGACCAAAACACAGAAAAGCAAACTTTCCTATGTGGTCAACAAGATATCGAAAACGTCATCTCCACAAACCAAACAAAACATATATGACTAATTTATTTTACAAGGATATCCAACAAGCACATCAGATAAAAACAATAATGAGCGTTGCCCCCATTTCTTTCTCTCTAAACCTATTTTATCTAGACATCCTCGAGAGGTCCTTGAAATGAGTGCAACATAAGATAAGTCAAAAAGACAAAATAAAGTAAACAAACAAGTTAATGTTCTTCATACCACTAGCCAAGACTAACTATTGTGGGGTACTTGATGCTTATGTCCATTGCAAGAAAGCTTCATCCTAGGACATGTAGTGATCAGGGTTTTGGTGAGACTGATTGGGTGATAAGCTATTGATACTCAGAGTTGACCAACTTGCTTGCTTACTGACTTAGGCTTGAAACTCTGACGATAAGGTGTTCACTTTAGAACCTTCTATACCTGTTTCTAACTGACTCACCAAAGGGTGAAGGTGATGATTGCTTTATTATGAGTGATGACAATCATGGGTGAAAGCGAGATGAAATGGATGCACCACTTTGGTTTTTCAAAATATTTTGAGGCTATTTTTGGATTTTGAAGATGTTTTACAATTTTTTTTGGATTTTCAAGATTTAAGATGAAGAAACTATTTTAAAGAACTATTCTAGGGGTCTCGGGAGCTTATCCATAGAATATCCTTGCCTATGTTATACACACAAAGACCACGTAGTTCGACTGACAACAGACTTGACTCAATGATAAGATGGACAAACAGATTTCCATTTTATTGCTTAAAGGACTTGCTTAAGATGCAAAGTAGATGGGAAAAAGGATTGCCAATGCAATGGATTCCTAAGGACTAACCCTAACTATAAAATAGATGGGAAAACAGATTGCCAATGCAACAGACACCTAAGGAATGACCTAGATGTCTCAGGGGATGATCAAAGATCAACCTTGCCTATATTCAAGCTCAGAGACGATGTAGTTTGACAAGGTGAAAGACTGACAAGACTCAATGATGAATTTTTGAAGATTTTCTGATATTTCGACATGTTTTCGTATTTTGAATGATTTGGATGTTTTTGGATTTTTGAGTGACCTTTGAGAAGATTACGAGAAAATACACGAATCCAATTTGATGTATGTGGGAACACGCCCCCAGCGTAGTGTGATAGACTACTGCGATGAAGGCAGGATAAACTGACCTTAGGAATACGCCAAGTAGTACCATGGTGGAATATGATATGGACACCAACTCAGGCTATGGTATGGATGTGAGCAGATGGGTGGATGGATGATTTATTGAGATGTAATGGAATGAGTGAGTCATGCAGATCTTAGTAGATGGGGGGTGCTTTATTTACACTTGGTGCCTGTTTGCCAGGTTTTCACCAAGGTACTTGTCCAAAGCGCCACCGAAGTGGTTTTCACTAGAGGATGAATTTTTTATTTTTACTATTTTCAATCCTTTCTGATTTTTTTGGATTTTTTCATTTTTTGTTTTTTTTGTTGTCACCAAGATGCCTGTTTGCCAGGTTTTCATTAAGGTAACCATTTTTTCAGGACTTTTTCTAATTGTTTTGGTATTTTCTAGTTCCATACCTTGCAAGTTCTTAAGTATAAAACTTTTTGAGGTGAGAGCTATTCATGGGCTCCTGCAGAGGCTCGCCTTCTCATGTCGACAACTAATATGCCCCTGATTTGTAGCTTGAGGTGATGATGAAGGGTCCCAGCCAGTTAGACTCAAACTTTCCTTTTGTATTCGGGTTTGGCACATTCTTTTGGTTTTCTTTCAGTAAAAGGTCACCAACTTGGAAAGTGTGTTGCCTGATCTTCTTGTTGTAGCTCCATTTCAGGTGATTTTGGTACACTTGTAGATGATTTAGGGCATCCATGCACCATTCATCTAGTAATTCCATCTCATTCAGTCTTGTAACCCTATATTCCTCATCTGTGATGAGGTTTTGCAAAGATATCCTTAGTGACAGAAGCTCGATCTCGATAGGGAGGATGGCTTCTAATCCGTAGACCAGGGAGAATGGGGTGGCGCCTGTTAGCGTATGGATGTTGGTGCGGTAGGCCCATAAGGTGGAATTTAGCCACAGATACCAATCATGACCAGAGTCCTTGACTGTTTTCTTGAGGATTTTCAAGATGGTTTTATTCGTAGCTTCTGCTTGGCCATTGCCTTGTGGGTAGTATGGAGTAGAAAAGCGGTGCTAGATTTTGAATTTTTCACATAAATCACATACATTCTAATTCTTGAAGGGCATCTCATTGTTTAAGATAATTGATTGGGGAACACCATATCAGTAAATGAGGTAGTTCAGGATGAACTTGGATATTTTTTTCCCATGATGTAGGTCATGGGAATTGCTTCGACCCACTTTGTGAAATATTCAGTGGCGGTGATAATGAACTTGTGGCCATTGGATGAGGTGGGCAAGATTTTACTGATGAGATCGAGCCCCCACTATGAAAAGGGCCAAGGTGTAACAATGGGATACAGTTCTTGAGCTGGTGCATGAATAAGGTCTCCATGTTGTTGGCATTGCAGGCATCTTTTGACAAAGTCATGTGCCTCTCTATCCATGGTCGGCCAATAGTACCCCGTTCTCAGCAAATTCTTAGCCAAGGTCATACCACTTGAGTGCGAACCACATGTGCCATTGCGTACCTCAGTTAGAGCAGTCATGGCCTTCTTAGGTTTTAAACAACGTAACAAGGTTCCATCGATACTTCTATGCAAGAGGGTCTCTCCTAGGATGACGAATCATGAAGACCTTTTGACAAAAGTGCATTTGAGGTTCGGGGTAATGTCAGCCGAGAGGATTCCTAATCTTAGGTAGGTGTATATGTAATTTTACCAAAGATCACCGGGACCAACGAGTTCACACGCATATTTTGACTCTGGTACCTTGAACATGGGTAAGAGAAGTTGTTCTACGAGGAATTCGTGTTTCGAGACGTTGCGAGGAATGTCTAACAAGGATCCAATTGTTGCCATTGCATAAGATGCTTTGTTGTTTGTCCTTGGTATCTTCTCAAAGGTGATGTCAGTGAATGATTCCTTGAGGCTTTCTACCACCTTTTTGTATGGTGCGAGCTTATTGTCCTTAGTTTGGTATTCACTGTTGGCTTGGTTGATGATAAGTTGCGAGTCCCCATAGACCTTTAATACCATGATTCGCCATTGTGCTGCAATCTTGAGGCCTATGGTTAAAGCCTCGTATTCTACAATATTGTTGGTACAGGGGAATGCTAGTTTATATGATCTGGGTATACAGTCTCCTTGCGTGGTGATGAAGAACACACCAGCTCCTGATCCATGTTGCATATGAGAGCCATCAAAGTACAGTTTCCAGTGGTCAGCTACATTGAGATTGAAAATGGACTCATCTAGAAATTTTAATATGAGTTGTCTATGTAGAGGGGAGCTTCTACTAGCTGATCTGCAATGACTTGTCCCTTTGTGGATTTTCGTTCTAGATACTCAATATCATGCTCAAAAAATATCATTACCCATTTAGCCATTCTACCTGTAAGCATTGCTTTTGACAATAGATATTTTAGAGGGTCTATCTTGGCAATTAGCTTAATTTGATGAGCTAGCATATAATTCTTGAATTTCTGGGCTGCAAATACCAGTGTCAGGCAAGAATTTTCTATTGATGTGTAATTGAGCTCATGCCCTACCATTGTTTTGCTGATATAGTAAATTGCCCACTTAGTTCCCTTTTCATCATGTTGGGATAAAAGGGCACCAAGGGCAGCTGTTGTTGCTGAGATATACAAAATCAATGGTTTCCCTATAATTGGTGGCATCAACACAAGTGGTGTAAGTAGATATTCTTTTATTTTACTGAATGCTTGCTTGCATTTGTCATCCCATCTGAATTCTACCCCCTTGTGAAGTAGGTGTGAATAGGCGATCTGTTTATCTGCTAGTTGTGCTATGAATCTCCAGATGGAATGGAGTCTACCTTGCAATCCTCTAAGTTGCTTTAACATTCTTGGCACTTCCATTTCAAGGATTGCTTTTACCTTTGCAAGGTCCACTTCTATCCCTCTCATCAAAACTATGTATCCCAGTAGCTTTCCTGATTGTAACCCAAAGACACACTTCTTCGGGTTGAGTCTGATCTTGTATTGTTCTAGTCTATCAAAGATTGCACTTAGAGTTGCTATGTGATCCTGCCTTTTCTTTGTTTTAGCCAATATGTCGTCAACATAATCTTTGACTATTTTATAGATCATGTCATGGAAGATCAACGTCATGGCTCTTTGGTATGTAGCTCCTGCATTTTTCAACCCAAACAACATCACATTCTAGTAGTAGGTGCCCCAAGGACATGTCAAGGTTGTCTTAGCTGGTCTTCCTTTGCTATCATTATTTGATTGTACCCCGAGAAGCCATCCATTAGGGATAGCATCTCATGTCTTTCCATCATATCCACTATCACGTCAATGTTGGGAAGTGAAAAATCATCCTGAGGACATGCTTTGTTTAGGTCTCTAAAATTTGTGCAGATGCGAATGCCCCTATTTGGTTTTGAGACTAGCACAAGATTTGATACCCATTCTGGATAGTCAATTGGTCGTATGAAGCCAACATCTAAGAGTTTTTGCAATTCAATCTTCACAAGCAGAGCTATCTATGGGTGCATTTTTCTTAGCTTCTGTCTTTGCTTTAGGGTGAACGGCCAAATGATGAACTACTACTTCTGGATCTAGCCCTGGCATGTTGGCATAAGTCCATGCAAATTTTACCTTTCTTTCTCTTAGGAATGCTGCCAACAGTTCTTGTTCTTCTGTTTGAAGTGTTTGAGCATAGAATGTGATTTGCGGCTTTGTTTCTGTTCCCAAGTTGACAGGGTTGCACTGCTCTGCCAATACTACTGATTTCTCTTGATGTAGAGCAGTAGGGGGGAGATTGAATCCTTCATCCTTCGGTGCCTCAAAGAGGTTTTCACCATTGGATGTGTCCTTTATTTTTACCATTTTGTGGTTAGAGAGTGCCACAGTGTGGTTTTCACTCAATAAATCCGAGCTTATTCTCTATATTTTTCTTTTGCAACTGAAGGACTCAATTGTCTCCCCATTGTATGCTTGTGTGTCCAGTGTGATTTTGAATCTAGCCTTGTGATCCCTGTATGGAACTATATCCCTTAGTCCCATGAATTTTGAGAGTGCCTCATCATTTTCGAATGAGTCTAGAATCGGTGGTCCCCATTGTTCGTGATCGATGAGTTGGGGGTGTACTAAGGTGATTCGGTGGGTTGGTTGGTTTGACTCAGCTATGGAGGCACTTATCATTAATAAGGTGGAATCTTCAAAAAGCCTAGGGAGACTTTCTATGGTATCATCATCATCACTACTAGGACAAACATCAGTGATGTCAAAGGTGTAATTATCGAGTGGGATACGTAAGCAAATAGGTGGTCTAGGAATAGGTGGTCTAGGAGCGGTTGTTGTTACTTGAGGAGAGGACCTGGCTGCTCTTCTAGGAGTACCTTTGCCACATACAGTTATACTTGGAGGAGTATACCCGAGGCGAAGGTTCCGCATTCTTCTTTCTACAATGATGGGCTCCAACCGTTCATCACTATTTTTTCCCAGGCTCTCATTCCTGTTATAGCCCATACCAAACATCATTTTTAACCCTCTGTTAGTTTCCTCCATGGGTAGGGTGGGAGTGGGTCTTTCATCTTGGTATAGTGTGTTTGAGATGTCCTCCTCATCCACATTCTCCTGACTGAGATCCCCCCAATGGTGGAATCCAGAGGGTTCTGCTCTAATAGTGTGGACAGGTGTTTGAACCGGCTGCGGTTGTCCATGCGACCTAGGAGATTATGGTAACTCAATTACAAAAAATACATTTCTTTTCAATCTATAATCACCACATCCATTGTCTTGGATCATGTTTTTAATCTTAGATATGTCAGGGATGGCGGGTGTCTCTGTCACAGAAGTGGAAGCAAGATTAGCTGGGTCTATGTATGAAGTAGATGATCCTTCATCAATTTTGGGTACTTGAGGGATCTTATAAAACTTGGCTTCCAAGTTTTTGCAATAAGCGAAGGGTTTAGGATCCCCATATATAGTGACCTCCTCATTCTAATGTGAGAACTTGATGTATTAATGATAGGTCGAAGCCATTGCCTTCATTCCATGTATCCACACGCGTCCCAGGAGGATGTTGTGTGGTAGGTCGAGGTCGAGGACCTGATAGGTGGTTTCCATAGTTGTCGGCCCTACTTGGATAGGGATTTTGATAGTGCCTTGAGACACTCTTTCTTGGTCGTCATACACCCTTATTGTGATTCTCTTTTTCTTATTGATGGAATCCTTGACGAATCCCAATTTCTTTATGAGTTTTAGAGAACAAATATTAAGGCCTGCACCTCCATCTACCAGGACTCATTTGACCTTATTTTTGTGGATTAGTACTTGGAGGTGGAGTGCACGATTATAAGATGGCTGTGGAGGGAAATATTGATCCAAAAATGTAATGAGATTTGGGGTAACGATGTTACCCACCATAGCTTGAAATTTCTTTGTGTCGAGGGTGGCGGCAATGGTAGATGCAACTAATGCTTCATCAAGGATCTTCTGATGGGCAGCGAAGATTTTAAATAGTTCCATGATGGATATTTGGGTGGGTATTCTTTTCAGCTAGTCAATGACATTGTAGTCATAGGGGATGGCCTTTGTATTGGAAATGGGGGTCTTAGCAGGTGCCCCAGCAATGGTAACATTTCCGCCTCGTGTGGTGACTCCACAGCCATTGTTGGCTCCCTTGATATTTATGAAGGTGACCATTTCATTAATGCATCCAACTATCTCCTCGTATACTATATTAGAACTAGCATACTTTTGTTTTCCCTTATTATTCACTTGATTGTTTCCTCGATTGTTCCCTTGGTTATGGTTCAGCATCGGATTCATGTATATTTTCAAGTCTTGGTTTCTGCCCGACTACTCGATGTTGATGACCTTATCCTCAATGAGGTCTTGGATGATGTTTTTGAGTCTCATGCAATTGGTGGTGGTGTGTCCTTTGAATTTATGAAATTCACAAAGGAGGTTCTCATTATAACATGGCGGCTTGGTCATGGGTTCCGTGTACTACTCGGAGTTAGAGATTTTGATTAGATTCTCTTTGACCAGCTTCTTCATTATGGACTCAATCGATTCACTAAGAGCTGTGAACTTCCTCTTGGGGGGATACTTGTTGTGGGGAGGTGGTCCTCCTTGATTACCCAAATTGTTGATTTGATTTGTGGAAGATGGTTGTGGCTGTGCTACTGCCACATTAGTCTACACATTGTTGTGATTATGATTTTGCAATTGATGATGGTTTTGGGTATTCTGCTTAGGGGCACTGATGACCACTTTAGCATCGACCACACTGTCGTTCGTTATATTTTTATTCCTCGAACATGTTTGAGGTTTATCATTGTAGTTGTTAGATGGACGCTTATCCTGCAGTGGAGTGAATTTTTGTGCGCCTCCTCGCATAGTAAGGGCTCTTTTGATGTTGAGCACTTTTGGGATCAGTTGATCATAAGATGTGATGCACTGCATTTTTAAGTAAAATTCCAAGTTTTCATCTAGATTGGCTATGATGGTGCAAAATTGTTGTTCTTCTGGCATGGTCCACTTGCTCTGATTGGCCTTGGATCGCCATCTTCACAAGAAGGACGTGAATAGCTCTCCTTTTCTTTGTTTGAGTGCAGACAGTTCTTCCAAACTAACATCCGCACCCATATTGAAAGCGTAATTCTTAAGGAAGGCTTCCATGATTTCCTCAAATGTTTTAATGCATGTGGGTAGGTGAGAAAAACATTCCATGGATGGACCAGTCAGGCTACGAGGGGAGTTGCATTAGGTACATGTCATCATATGTGACCTCCATGTAGTGCACCTAAAATTCCCTGACGTGGTTTTCAGGGTTACCCGTTCCATTGTACTTGTCAAATTTGGGGATCTCGAATCCCTTTGGGAACAGTATCATGTTGAGGCTTCTATCGAAAGGGTAAGGGCATAAGTTCCTCGGTGTCCTTCTAGTTTTTCCTACTTGTAAGTCCAACACTTGCTACGAAAGCAGTTTGATTTGTGTTGCGACATCTTTGCTCGGATCGAGAGGTGGGATGAATGAGTTGTAAGGTGGTTGAGGTGTTTGATGGGTGGGGAGAGTACTAGTGGGCATTTTTTGCAAGCTCAGTTGTGCATTCAAAGCCTGATGGTGTGCCTGAGGTTGCGTCAACAAGGCTCGTTGTTGATCTTGTTGTTGTTGTTCCAACAACGCTTGTTGTTTGTCCATCTGCTGCTGTTCCCATGAAGCCAGCTATTGATCAATTTATTATTGTGCTAGTAAAGCTTGTTGTTGGTCTAGCTACTGTTGTGCCAACAAAGCTTGTTTTTGGTCAAGCTGCTATTGTGCCAACAAAGCTTGTTGTTTAGCTTGTTGTTGTGCCTGAAAGTCTTGTAGGGCTTGTTGGTAGGCTTGCAGATGGATCACTTGCAATTGCGCTTGGTACTATGCTTGTGCTTGTTGTTGGTCCTAAGCTTGGGCTTGTGCTAGAGCTTGGGCTTGAGCTTGGGCTTGGGCTTGAGCTTGCGCTTGGGCTTGAGCTTGGGCTTGGACTTGGGCTTGAGCTTGTTGCTTTTGCTAGAGTACTCTTTGTTGGTTTTCCTTTTGAAGGGTTTGGATTAGCGTGGTGAATGAGTTTGTTGTATTGGATTTTTGTTGGATTGGTGGTGGAACAGGAATCAGGAATCATGCATTGGAAATGGGAGTCTTAGTAGGTGCCCCAGTGATGGTAAATTTTCCACCTCATGTGGTGACTCCACAGTCATTGTTGGCTCCCTTGATATTTATGACGGTGACCATTTCGTCGATGCATCCAACTATCTCCTTGTATACTAGATTAGCACTAGTATACTTTTGCTTTCCCTTATTATTCCCTTGATTATTTCCTTGATTGTTCCCTTGGTTATGGTTCGGCATCGGATTCGTGTATATTTTCAAGTCTTGGTTTTTGGTCGGCTGCTCGATGTTGATAACCTTATCCTCAATGAGGTCTTGGATGATTTTTTTGAGTCTCATGCAATTGGCGGTGGTGTGTCCTTTGACATTGTGAAAGTCACAAAGGAGGTTCTCATTATACCATGGTAGCTTGGTTATGGGTTCTGTGTACTGTTCAAAGTTAGAGATTTTGATTAGATTCTTTTTGAACAGCTTCTTCATTATAGACTCAATCGATTCGCCGAGAGCTGTGAACTTCCTCTTGGGGGGGGGATACTTGTTGCGGGGAGGTGGTCATCCTTGATTACCCAAATTGTTGATTTGATTAGTGGAAGATGGTTGTGGCTGTGCTACTACAACATTAGTCTGCACATTGTTGTGATTATAATTTTGTGGTTGATGATGGTTTTGGGTATTCTACTTAGGGGCACTGATGACCACTTTAGCATCGACCATGCCATTGTTCGTGATATTTTTATTCCTCAACCATGTTCGAGGTTTATCATTGTAGTTGTTAGATAGACGGTTATCCTACGGTGGAGTGAATGTTGGTGCGCTTCCTCACGCAGTAAGGGCTCTTTCGATGTTGAGCGCTTTTGGAATCAGTTGATCATAAGATGTGATGCACTGCATTTTTAAGTAAAATGCCAAGTTTTCATCTAGATTGGATATGATGGTGCAAACTTGTTGTTCTTCTGGCATGGTCTACTTGCTCTAATTGGCCTTGGATCACCATCTTTGCAAGAAGGATGCAAATAGCTCTCCTTTTCTTTATTTGAGTGTAGACAGTTCTTCCAAACTAACATCTGCACCCATATTGAAAATATAATTCTTAAGGAAGGCTTCCAAGATTTCTTCAAATGTTTTAATGCCCGTGGGTAGGTGAGAAAACCATTCCATGGTTGGACTAGCCAGGCTACTAGGGAAGAGCCACATTAGGTACATGTCATCATATCCGACCTCTATGCAGTGCACCTGAAATTCCCTGATGTGGTTTTCAGGGTTACCCATTCCATTGTACTTGTCAAATTTGGGGATCTCGAATCCCTTTGGGAATGGTATCATGGTGAGGCTTCTATGGAAAGGGTAAGGGCATAAGTTCCCTGGTGTCCTTGTGTTTTTTCCTGCTTGTAAGTCCAACACTTGCTGTGAAAGCAGTTTGATTTGTGTTGCAACATCTTTGCTTGGATTGAGAGGTGGGATGAATGAGTTGTGAGGTGTTCGAGGTGTTTGATGGGTGGGCAGAGTACTAGTGGGCATTTGCTGCAAGCTCGGTTGTGTGTTCAAAGCCTGATGGTGTGCTTGAATTTGCGTCAACAAGGCTCATTGTTGATCTTGTTGTTGTTGTTCCAACAACACTTGTTGTTGGTCCATCTGTTGCTATTCCCATGAAGCCTGTTGTTGATCAATCTGTTGTTATGCTAGTAAAGCTTGCTATTGGTCTAGCTACTATTGTGCCAACAAAGCTTGTTGTTGGTTGAGCTGTTGTTGTGCCAACAAAGCTTGTTGTTGGTCGAGCTGCTGTTGTGCCAACAAAGCTTTTTGTTTAGCTCGTTGTTGTGATTGAAAGTCTTACAGGGCTTGTTGGTAGGCTTGCAGATGGATCGCTTGCAATTGTGCTTGGTACTGTGCTTGTTCTTGTTGTTGGGCCTAAGTTTGGGCTTGTGCTAGAGCATGGGATTGAGCTTGGGCTTGGGCTTGAGCTTGGGCTTGAGCTTGCACTTGGGCTTGAGCTTGGGCTTGGGCTTGGGCTTGAGCTTGCTGCTTTTGCTGGAGTAGTCTTTGTTGGTTGGCCTTTTGAAGGGTTTGGATTAGCGTGGTGAATGAGTTTCTTGTATTGGTTTTTGGTGGGATTGGTGGTGGAACAGGAATCAGGAATCATGCATTGGAAATGGGGGTCTTAGCAGGTGCACCAGCAATGGTAACCTTTATGCCTTGTGTGGTGACTCCACAATCGTTGTTGGCTCCCTTGATATTTATCATGGTGACCATTTCATCGACACATCCAACTATCTCCTTGTATACTAGATTAGCACTAGCATAATTTTGCTTGCACTTATTATTCCCTTGATTATTTCCTTGATTGTTCCCTTGGTTATGGTTTGACATCGGATTCGTGTATATTTTCAAGTCTTGGTTTCCGGCCGACTGCTCGATGTTGATGACCTTATCCTCAATGAGGTCTTGGATGATGTTTTTGAGTCTCATGCAATTGGTGGTGGTGTGTCCTTTGACTTTGTGAAAGTCACAAAGGAGGTTCTCATTATACCACGGCGGCTTGGCCATGGGTTCCGTGTACTTCTCGAAGTTAGAGATTTTGATTAGATTAAATGTTAGATCAAAATGCATGAAAATATGAGAGATTCCACATAAAATCCATCTATTCAAGCTAAAATTAGGAAATAAATAACAAAACTCAAATAAAAATGAAAGCAATCCTAATTAAGCTAATAGCATGATGATCTTATGGGGGAATTGGTGCCAATGAAGTGTTGAAATTAGCCCTTTCCCAATTCCTATGTTGCAATGAAAATGATCTAGAAATGGTCAAATATCCAAAGAGATTTGAGCATAACCTTGGTGCAAATGTGAAAATGTGATGAGTGTATGGATGAAATGAGAAAAACTAGTTCTCAATTGAAGAGAGTAACTTTGCATCAAGATTGTGGATGAAGATTGAGAAGAGAGGTCTCCAATTTATAGACTTCTATTTGGAATAAGTGAGCAAGATTGAGCAATGTGGGACAAAAGATAATCCAATGGTATTGTGCCACTTTTCCACATGTGATTGGATGAGGAATGAGCACATTTTGGCCAATGTGCATGATAAATGCATAAATTTGAATTTGAAATGATGATTTGACTTGTTGAAGGGGGAAGAGAAGTGAAGTTAATGTCACTTGGCTCAAGGTCAAGGATATGTAAGAGGCATTGAATGCTTTGTTGGAAGGACCAAGTCCACTTGGCCTTTTTGAATTCAAATGAGGGAATATTCCCTTTTGATGCTTTGTGAGGGAAAATAGATAAATTAGTAAATCAAAGTAATTGATTTATTGTGCCACTTGCATTCTCTAGAGAATTTTAAGGAGAGGGATTAAGTTAATCATGGTTTTGATTAACTTAATGAAGAATTAGATGATGTGACAATTTAGACTTAGATTTATGAATTGATTTAAGTCAAGAATTGATAGGAAATGATTTATCAAATAAATGATTTGATTTATTTAATCAAGAAGGAATATGTTAGATTAAATCAAATAAGGTTTAATTTATTTATTTTAATAGGAGGACTTTAGAGATTTTAATTAAATAAAATGATTTATTTAATTAAATAGGGATGTAATGGTTAATTAAATTAATTGATTAATTTAATCATTGAAAGAGGAAGGCTTAATCCAATAAATAATGATTTATTAAATTAAGAGATAGAATGTGATGAAATGCTGAGAATGTGATTTAAGAGGAAACATTGTTAGTAATCAGGATCAGGTGTGCCAAAATGAACTTGTACATTTTCCATGTCTATAGCAGACAAGGAGTGTCTTTAACTCATACTAAAGTCCAAATTGCCCCAGTCTTTTTGTGAAGACAAACCACAGACAACAAATAGAGAAAAGATGGGTCATGAGATGTCATTGCTCCTCTAAATCCTTCATGGGACATCCTTGAGGAAACTAGTAACATGACTCAAAATCAAAAGTTAAAAGATAGTTAATAGACAACAGTCAAAGAAGAAGAGTCTTGAGACATCCTTGCTTCTCTAAATCCTTCAAGGGACATCCTTGAGAAAGCTAGTAACTAGAATTAAATACAAATCTATTAAAAGATAAGATAAGATAAGATATAGAGTCATAAAGCCAATAAAAGTATTTTCCAAAACTTGATCTTGTGTAATTGTTTGATGTTTGACATAGCCTGATGTGAGGGATGACACATACCATATAAGACATTTAGTCTGGTTTTGACTTTGTGATCATCTACATAAGGCATGAAAAATCCTTGTTTTAGAATGACACGTGCCATATAATACATTGAGCCTGATGTCATTGATGTGACAAGCTACATGAGGCTATGAGAAATGATGATGTCTTTTGTCAAGAAAGATATATCTTGCTTAAGACATAAGTTGATTGTTCTAACAATATGTTTGATTTTGACTTGATGACAGTTTGACTTATTTGCCTTGTTGATGCTTGACTGTTATGAGTGTGTGTGTGCTAACAATTTATGACTTGAGATGATGTACTCTAAAGGAATAACCTAGTGTGGCCTTGGGGGCTCATCAATTGATTGCCTTGCCTACATTATACACACAAAGACCTCATAGTTTGACTTGACCAGTGACTTTGACACGTACAAATGATGAGTCATGATTTTATGTGTGTGATACATGAAAAACCTAGGTAGACAAACCTAATGGCTCGAGGGAACATCAATAGATGGTCTTGCCTACTTGCAGTCATAGAGGCAATGTAATTCGACAGTCTACGAATGACTTTGACTCTATTTTTGGGATTTTTGGCATGTTTTCAATTTTTTGTCCTTTTGGAGTTTTTTTTTATATTTTGGGATTTTTTTTCAAGACATTTAATAATATTTTTGAGCTTTTTTTAGGACATTTTCTGATGGTGTAATACTATGTACAAGGTCCGAATGACGCAAATCAAGGATTTCCCCCCAGTCAAGAATAAGACCTATATGATAGAATGGGTAGATGGAATGGACTTGATGTCAATCATTCCAAGTAATGGATACAACAACCATTTATTCTGAGTGATGGTGAAAATCCTGATTGGAATGATGGTAGACGAAGGAGCGGAGTTGACTACACATGGCGCTTGTTTTCTAGGTTTTCACCACGGTACTTATCCATAGCTCACCACCGAAGTGGTTTTCACTATTGGACAGATTATTTCTCTTTATAATTTTATTGATTTTTCAATTTTTTTGGTGTTACAAAGATGCCTTTTTTTTGGTTTTTCATCAAGGTAGCAATTTTATTTTATTTTTCTATTTTTTTGTATTTTTCTGATTAAGACATGGTTTTTAGAAGCTATGCATAGAATCTCTTGAGATGAAGGTTGTTGGTCGGTGATAAAAGTGGTTCTCCTTCAGGGGTAGTGAGTTGATACACTCTTGATCCAAAGGCTTCTATAACAATATAAGGTCCTAACCAATTAGGTTCAAACTTTCCTTGTTTTTCTCTTTCTATCTGATTCTTAGGATTTTCCATCAAGACCAGGTCACCAATGTTGAAGTGTCAATTTATAACTTTCCCATTATAGTTGTGACAAAGACGGTTCTGATATGCTTGAATATGATCTAATGCCTTTTGTCTTCATTCATCTAGGAATTCTAACTCATGCAATATGTATACATAATAATCTTCATCGTCAATATCACCTGTCAAGGATACCCTTAGGGAAGGAATTTCAACCTCAATAGGTGATATAGCTTCAGAATCGAATACCAAGGAATATGGTGTGGTGCCGGTGGGAGTATGGATGCTTGTGCGACAGACCTAAAAGGAGGGATTAAGTTGTAGATGCTAGCCATGACTAGTGTCATTGATAGTCTTTTGAGGATTTTGATGATGGTTTTATTAGATACCTTAGCTTGTTTGTTACCTTGTGGGTAATATGGAGTGGAAAAATGATGTTGGATATGGAATTCTTCATAGAGATAGTGGAATTCTTGATTTTTGAATGGATGACCATTGTCTCTGATGATGGATTGAGGGACAACATACCGATAGATTATGTAGTTTAGGATAAACTTGGATATTTGTGTGTAGGTGATGTAAGTCATGGGAATAGCCTCAATCCATTTGGTGAAGTATTTGGTGGTGATTATAATGAACTTATGGCCATTGGGTGATGGAGGATGTATCTTACCTATGAGGTCAAGTCCCCATTGGGAAAAGGGCCACGGTGAAATAATTAGACAAATCTCTTGTGCTAGCACACATATCAAATCTTTGTGTATCTAACACTGTCGACATCTCTTGACAAAGATATATGAGTCCTTTTCCATAGTAGGCGAATAATAACCTAATCTCATAATCTTGTGGGCTAAGGTAGGACCACTATAATGGGATCCACATATACCCTCATGTACCACTCGTAAGGTTTTCTTGTGCTTCTTAAGCATCAAGACATCCCATCAAGGTGTTATCTAAGGTACATCTATACAAAGTATCTTCGATGATGGTGTATTTGGAAGACCTATAGATAAATGTTCTATGTTGGTTGTTTGATAGGTCTAAAGGTAGGATTTGGGAATTTAGATAGTTTTATATTTCCTTGTACCAAGGGGAAGTAGGACCAACAATCATACACTCCAGTGTGGAATCGGGGACATCTTAGGCAGGGACCAAAAACTCAAATTTAGGCATATTGCTAGGAATTTCCAATAAGGAACCCATGATTGCCATAGCATTTGCTGCCTTATTCTAGATGTGTGGTAATTGTTGAAAAGTGGTGTCATCAAAGTACTTCTTGAAACTATCGACCATGAAATTTTGGGGAGCAAGTTTCTCATCTTTAGTTTCATACTCATTATTAACTTGTCGGCCTACTAGCTGAGAATATCCATAAACATGTAAACTCTTGATCTTCCATTGGGCTGCCATTCTTTTTCCTATCACTAGGGCTTCATATTCCGCTATGTTGTTGGTGCAAGGGAAAGAAATCCTAAATGATTTAGGAATAGTATCGCCTTGAGGTGTAATAAATAGTATGTGTGCTCCTTAACCATGATTAGTATGTGACCCGTCATAATTTCCATGTGGTTCTAGTGTCAACTTTGAGGATAAACTCATCAGGAAAATCTACCACTAAAGGATGGTTTTCCTTAATTGGTGCATCTGCTAATTGATCTGCAATTACTTTCCCTTATATAGCTTTCCTTTTCACATAATGGATGTCATATTCACTAAGTATCATCACCCATTCAGCCAATCGACATGTTAATGTTGCTTTACTTAGGAGATATTTCAAAGGATCTATCTGTGCAACTAGAATAGTTTGGCAATTTAGCATATAGTGCCTAAGTTTTTGAGTAGCAAAGACTACCACAAGAAAAAAAATTTCTATGTTACTGTAGTTCAATTCATATCCCACCAAAGTAGGACTGATGTAGTACACTTCCCTTTCATGAGCTTGATCATCATTTTGTGCGAGTAGGGATCCTAGTGCTGTCTGAGTTGCTGATATATAGAGTATCAAAGGTCTGTCATCTGTAGGTGGCATTAACATAGGCGGTGTAAGCAAATAATCCTTGATTGTTTGGAAATATTCTTGGCATTTGGATGTCTAGACAAACGGTACCCCCTTCTTGAGCAAATGTAGGAATGGATGTATCTTGTCTACTAACTATACTATGAAGCATCTGATAGACTATAACCTCCCTTGTAGTGTTCTTAGCTGACCGATGCTAACTGGTGGAGGCATGTCCATTATAGCTCTTACTTTTGCAGGGTCCACCTTAATGCCTCTTCTAGAAATGATGTATCCTATAATTTTTCCTGATTTAAGTTTTTTCTGAGTAAATAATTAATTATGATTTTTTTATTACAAATTTTAAAAAATATAAAAACTCGTACGTCTGATCACCTTAACTTGGTCAAAATTTCATGAAATTCAATTCATTTTTTAAAATACTATAGTATGTGAGGCATAGAATCTGATGCATGTTTCAGATTCAAAAAATGTGATACGCTTTGAAAGCTATAAATTTTTTTCAATCAACCTATCAATCAGGTCTTTAGTCATCATTCAAATAGAAAATGAATAATAATTATTTATTAAATTCATTTTAAGTAAAAAATAATTTATATTGGTCATGAAAAGCTAAGAATCTCCTTTACAAACCCTTTTTGTTTCATCAATTTTGAGTAAGAAAAGAGTCATCAGCCACATGGGCCATCATATCACTTATATATCACCACTTTTTGGCCCATCATGATCCCACACATACCTGTGTATTGACTGCACATTCAAGATGATTCTTTATGGTAAAGGTATTGATATTTTCATCAGTAGCTTGGATATGATTGATGATAGTACCTGATTTATTATCGTACTTAGCACTGTTATAATTGGTCGAGGTATTATTCTTAGTTCCCGAATTGGAGACATTTTCTTTCCCATGGTCATGTAGTGGATCTGTGAAGACCTTGTGATCACTGTTCTTGGTATGTTTCTGCCCATTGACTTCTATGATTTTGTCTTCAACAAAATCTTGTATGATGTTTTTCAATTGTCAGCATTGTTGTAGGTTGTGTCCCTTTCTTTGATGGTATTCACAATAGGCATTACCATCCCACCATGAGGGTTTAAACTATCCAGGATCATACTATTTTGGTTCTAGAGGTTTTAGGAGATTATGTTTGATCAGTTCTTTGAAAACTGTCTCGGTTGGTTCCACTAAAAGGGTAAATTCACATTTAGGAAATCTCCTCTGTGGTCATTGTTGTTGTGAATTTTGGACAAAGTTGGTCATTTGATCAAAATTATTAGTCATGTCTTGATTGGATTTGTAACCTCTAAGTGTGATGACAGGTCTCACATGTAGGGCCTTAGTATCAACAATACCATCATTTGTTACATTCTTGTTTCTAGAACATAAATTTTTTCTATCATTGGGAGCATTTTGATGTTGAACAACTTGGTTCCTTCCTGGTACCTTAATGTCTCCTTTGTCAATAAGGCCTTTTCAAGTATGATGCCTTTTTTTACCAAGTCTAGGAAAGAAGTACAACAATGTACTCTTAAGTCACTTCTTGGTTTCAGATGAAGATTTTTGAGGAATATCATGACTTTTTGTTTTTCTAGTATCTCAATTGGACATCAACTAGCTAAACTTCTCCATCTCTGAAAGAAAGTGCTGAAAGTTTTTCCTTCTTATTGCATAGTGTGACACAAGGTAGCTATCGTTATTTCATTGTCTATATTGAAGGCAAAGTGTTCGACAAACTTCTTACCTAATTCACCCCATGATCTTATGCCATATGGTAATTTAGAGGACCATTCCAATGCTATCCTGACAAGGGTTCATGGAAATAGTCTCATTAAATATGTGGGGTCATATGAGATGTCCATGCATGTTGTAGAATAATTCTCTAATGTGTTCCAAAGGATTCCTCTTCCCATTATACTTATGAAAATTCGGTATAATGTATCTATGTGGGAAGGGTGTCATGTATAGCGCTTTTTCAAAAGGACATGGACATAGATCTTGTGTTGAGATAGCTTGTTTTCCAAACGTATACATACTATCCATTTGTTGTTGAAGTATTTTCATTTGATTTGGTAGAGTGTTGAACCTTCTACTAGCAACTTTGCTAGATATCATTGGGGATAATTTTCCAAACACTCATCCATAAAGGATGCAAACTCAGGATCTTGTACGACAACGTCTATGTCTTTAGAAAAAATGTTTCCATGTGTGTCTCTAGTGACGTGTTTTTCAATCAAAGTTTTATGTGGTCTTTCTTTCCTTGATGGCTAGTTTTCGAAAGGATTGATGAATTCATTGGGGTCTGACGTTTCTCTTTGTTTCTTCTTAGCCCTTGTTTCAACCATGAAAATGTTGCTCAAAAGGGGAAATGCAAAACTATGTCTAAAAATTGATGTCCTATTTCTATGTTTTTGGGATTTTCTGAATATAAAAGATGTCGCTAAAATCAAGGAATTATAATATCATGTATACTAGGATGACATACGCTAGGATGGATTATATGCAAAAAAATTGAGTAGACTATGTTGATGAATGATTCTAAGCGGGTTTAACCTACCACCTGGAATAATCCAAAGCTATGACTTAACTTTACTAAAGAACCTCATCTAGGACAAAGACAACTGATAAGGTGAATTTCCCAAACTAGACTGATGAGCTGGAAGGATTCACTAGTAAGACAATAATGATTAGGTTCAATGATAATCACAAATCAAAGCATGAATGTATCCAATGATGTGGAAAGTTGTTCTATTCTATGATATGCAAATTCCTATGGGGTAACTAATTTTTTGCAACTAAGATGACTATCTCTAAGACATAAATGACACCTAAACAATGCAAGGTTTTTTAGCAATTTTCTAGTTTCTGTCCAAGATTGACCATAAGAAACAAAAGTGAAAAAGATAGTTTTTTTTTGGACTGAGTTTTCAGTTTTTGAGATTTTTGTTGACAACTAATTGCGACTTAGGTTGCAGATGCATTGTAGTTTTAGATGCGACTAACTGATAAAACCTAGTCTCGATTGTTAATAGACAGATGCGACCTTTGTAGAAAGACACAGTTTAATTTATGACAGACGTGACTCATTTAGCAAATGTGACTCAAAATATAAAGCCTGTAGAAACTAGTTTTTGTTGACAGACATATGCGGTTTTTGGTTTAACAACTGGGACTCGTAATTACACATGCGGCTTGAAATTTGACAATTGTGACTTAGTTTACTATTGCAGTTTTTTGATGACAAAATTATGACAAACTCAATTTTATGATCAATTTTTGGCAAATAATGCAAATAAAATCACATAATTTATAGTGTTTTCAGTTTTGGCATGAATGAATCTATTAAAATCATAAGACAATTACATCCTAGGCTTTTATAGACAATATTTATAGAGCTCTTACTTGGGTTTCCCCAACTATGCATATTCAAGGTAGATGACTAGTAGCTTGACCCCATTGGCTCCCCTTCACGACACTCACTTATACGAGGTAGCCAAGCTACTGTACCCATGAAACTCCCATGGCATACATTTCATCTCTACACATGACCAGTAAGAATGTAAGATGTAAGACGGCTTCATAGGTCTGACCTACTGCATTAGTAAATAGATTAGGATTTTGACAAAACTACAACAAGGTTTTTAGTAAGGTCATTCTATTCGTGGGACACCATCCATGCAGTGAGAGACCATTGCTTCCCTTCTCGTCGAAATAGTGAGCATTATTTTTGGGGTTTTCCCCAAAAATCCACTTTTATATACTGGCTAAAAGTCACTAGCGACAAGCGTGTGACTGGTCTGAGTCATCTTGGGTTGACTAATTTTTCCCACCAACACAAGCCCAAGTTCTAGAGTTGGTAACTGGTTCTCTTACACTCAGGATCACATGAATGCACAAGGGGAGAGGATACTTGGTTATACCAAATCGTAAGGGTAATAACAAAGTGTGCTTTCGCACCAGACAAAGAAAACACTAGTTTATTTTAAGCCAAATGATAATTATCTAACTACCAAACATAAAAGTTCATTTTAAAATTTTAAAGTCTTCGACAATAGGTGTTGCATGCAATTTGGTAGTAGTTTTGTTGGTCTTCATCATTCGTCCTACAAGAAAAGGGGTTTGGTTTTCAAGATATTCTATGCTTTGTTCTGGAGAAACTATGTTATCCTCCTAAATCACACACTACAAAAAAAATATTAGCGATTTAAATAAAAAATAAAAATTCTAAAATTCTAAAATGGAAATTCAAAAACTCAGATAAAATTACCAGCCAGATGGATCATTTAAAGCTACATATGCATCACAGTTTTATTAGTGAAATGTGTTGCAAAAAGCCTCAAATGTGTCTCATGATGTCAGATGCATTGCTAAATTTTTTTAGTTGTGGTTCACAAAATCAGATGCATCATTTCGTCAGTCAAATGCGTTTTTCTGTACGATACCTAGAAAATAAAAATTTAAAAGAGGAATGGATTTGCGAAGATTGAAGCGTCTTCACATTGGGTTCACCAAATGTAACATAGATAAAATGACTCTACAAGGGATATGGTTGAATCTAATCTAAACATGCATTAATCTAAATCAAACAACTAAGAACAAAGTAAATAAACAAAAGAAAAACTTAAAACAATCTCACCAAATATCTGTAAACTCCTTTGAATTAGCTTGATTGTCCTTATCCATTTTCCCTTTTGTAGTATAATTTCCCTTATATTTTCATAAGTGTGCAAGTATAGCCTTGATGTATGTGATTATAGCAAAATATCGAAGATTAACAAGTTTCTTTCAAAAGTATTGATTTCAGGAGGAGGAATAATGACAAAGGTCAACCAATTTATAGAAAGCTAGTTTTTGAGTGATCGAGATTATTGAAAGCCATGCGATTGAGATTTGTGTCAGTTAGAACGTGAGTTGGGAAATTCTGCAAGATAAAGATTAAATTAAATAATAATTTAATCTAGTGTTAAGATTGTTCAAAAATATTTAATAATAGACATTAAGATTAATTAAATGATTTAATCTTTAATTGAAAGTATTCAAAAATTAGAAAAATAATGTTTGCATGAAAATGATAAAGATAGAATTTGGATAACCTTTTGTTCGAATGCACACATGAATTAATTAATTAAATAAAGATATTTAATTAATAAATATGTTAATGCATAAGATAATTAGACTGAGCGATCAAGACAGAGAGTCTCTTTGTAGGGACAATCAAATATTGAATCAGGGGACAACTGATGGATTTAAATAGATCTCAAGTTAGATGGTGAGTGAATAATTAGTTAATTAGGTGATAGAAGAATGTGACAAAAATAACTCTTTTTATGAAATAAATGTTTACTTAATTCAACATTCAAAATTTAAGGGTTTAATTAAGTAAATAATAATTTATTTAATAGACTGTTGAAAAGGTTAATTGAATAATTAAATAATTTTAAAATAATATTTAATTATAGTCGAAATATGACAAAAGGTAAATTAAATAATAAATTATTTAATTCAAAAAGAGAATTAATTAATTAGCAACATAATTAAATAAATAAGATTGATTTAATTAATCAAATTTGAGTAAAGTTCATAATGAATTAATTAAATAATTAAGGTTATTTAATTAATAGAAAAAAGATGTGTATATGAGATAATTAAATAATGAAAATTATGTTGAAAGTGGTGCTCGCAGGCCTAGACCAATTTTCAGTGTCTACAGTACCCACGGTCATTACCGTAGGGTGAGTAATTTTTCCCACTATGGTAGGCATTCTAAAGGTTTTAACAAAGCATAAAATATTGAGTCTGGCATTCTAATCACCTAGTGAAGGGGAGAGCATAGGCCTATCACGTTACAAGCATAGTAGACAAGGGGTTTGTTCACCTTCTAATTAAGCTAGGTTCCTAGTTTAATCAAAAGAAAGCAGTAAAACAACTCCAACCCCTACAAACATCATTAATAGTTTGATATAATTGTCTTTGACCAGTGTATTAAGTACCTACAAAATAGAAAACATAAATCAGTTCATGTAATTTTGAATTTTTGCAAAATGAACTAGATGTGGTGAAAGATCACTCCTATGCACCAAAATAACTATTGAATGCACTAAATAAACTACTAAATGCACTAAAATATAGGTTGAATGCACTAGAAAAACCCCTGTATGTGTTGAAAGATAATCTTGATCTACTGAATGATAAGCTATATGCACTAGAATAGAGCCTAGATGCACCAGAATATGTTTCGTATGCACTAAAATAACTCATGGTCGCACTAAAAGAAATCACATCACAACCTGTAAACACACTTTCCAAAAAACCTTAATAAAAATGTGGTTGGGCCCCACGATGGGTACCAATTTATGTGTGAGTGAAATATGTGCAAATGAGTAATAAAAAAACACACAAGCAATGAAATGTATTATATTAGAGAATTGAATCACAAAATTAATCGAATTAAAAAACATAATTAATCCCTAAAGTCATTTCATTTTTTCCTATCTCTAAGGATTCCTTGAATCATAATGTCTCTTATATTTTTCTTGCACTATGAATTTTTGAATGAAAACCTAGAGAATGGATGCTACAAAATGCAAGAATCCTAGTTCCTACATGATTTGATGAGCTATGTGATATGTTGTAAGTAATAATGGTGATATGATAATGGATATGATGCTAAAGACTATGATTTCACCATTGTATAAAACTACTATGATAATAGAAATGTAGCTAACTAAGTTATGATTCTACATTAATATGCTTCTACTATGTTAAATACTCCAAATGCTCTTAAAAATGCTTTCAAATGCTCAAAGGTAATTTCTAAAGATTAAGTTTTCTCAAAGATGGGATATCAAATGTTGGAGAATGGGGCTATATTTATAGATTTTCCAAGGCATATTGTGATGTGGTAGCAACTAATGGTCAATATTTTAGGTGGAAAGATGAAAGGTGGAGGATGGAGAAGTTGGAGAGAAAGAAGGAGAGTGTTCCCATGCATGAAGCAATCTTGCCAAGTGTAGAGGAGAAGAGGTGAGATAGAAGAGCCAAGTGTCTCAAGTTTGTTCCAACATTTGTTGAGGATAAATATCCAAATTAAATATTTGGAATATTTAATTTGTTGAGGCACATGATGAGGTGGAAGGGGAAAATGTTGTAGACATGTGACTAGAATTAAATTTGGGATTTAATTTTAGTGATAGAAAAGATAATTAAATAAAATAAACTATTCAAAGTAGTTAATTTAACTAAAATTAGAGGAATTCGATTAGAAGATGAACTATATAAATAAATTTAGAATTTATCTATAAGTAGAAGAAAAGGGGTTATCAATTAAATAACTTGTACTTAATTAATTAGATCATCTAGACTGATTTTAGGTGTATACACCTTTAATTACCATTTTTTATGAAAAAAATGGTAATATATAGTGTAAACTCAAAAATGTTTAGAAAGCATAGATCATTCCTTGAGTATGCGAAAAAATATTAGATTTTTTACGTGATATAAAATCCCTAGACAAGTAAGATAGGAATACTACATACAAAATGGATACATGAAAGATATTGAGAGACTATAGATTCTAGTAGTAGTAATATATAGACAATAACCTATCGAAACCTGCATTATATGCATTTATAAATTATAACAATGTAACCATATAAGATGTAAAAAAATTGTCACTATTAATAAAACTAGAGCTATAGGGAACATATATTTTTACTAGACTAGTAGTTCACTATATGAATTTGATTTCTTTTTTTACCTTGGTGGGATTGAGGCACTCATAGAGTGAGGATATCTTCACTACTATTTAGAGGTCTAAATTTATAATGGAAAGGTTGTAAAATCCCACTATTTTCTTTAGATAGCCTTAATTTTTTTCAATCTCCTTTATGAGTACAAAAATACTTGATTGAGTAGTCTAGAAAATACACATTGATCCCATTCTTTGAATCTCTAAAGGGATATTGATTAGATAGAATCAAATGGTAGCCATCATTACTTGGTTCACTGTTTCTAGGATCAATCTTTTTATTAAATTTTAAATGTAGTTTCCTCACAAATATTTTGTGAATTATTTGTTGGGTGATCCCACAATAGTGGTTTACAATTTTTGGCCAAACTGGACATTGAAATTATTATTTTTAACTAAATCTTCACATTCGGGCACATATAGTGGCTAAACTATGAGAAATTTGAAGATGATGCAAACTAGAGTCTTGTCACATTTTTTTTGTAGATTCTGAAAATATTTTTTCAAAATTTTTGGAATAATATTGCACTTCTTTTTCCATCTCCCACGAAAACTAGTTTTTTTCAGAAAACAACATTTTAAAAAAGTGACACTCACCGTATACAACATAATTTTTTTTGTATGAAGGATAAAATTATAATTTTTTCAAATTTAGATTTGTAATTATGATATCTAGCACTTTCATTTGGTCTCATATATTTTTATTGAATATGTTTTCTTTCATAGAGTTTCAAAGTCAAACTAATTGGAATTCAGACATAGGCGGACTGTATACAACATAATTTTTTTTGTATGTATCAAAATTCAATTTTATTATTTTTAATGGATCAAGGACATGAATAACCAGCAAAAAAATATTTTGAAAAGAAATATTTTGATAATTTTCTATTTTTCCACATGTGCAAAACATAGAGCTTGATTTTCAGTGTAAAACCTATGTTTAATAAAACTAAAAACACACATACATAATAAAACCAAAACATATTAAAATTTTATTCATGGGATAGCTCATTTCGAGGACTACCATAATCATTTCAAATAAATTTTAAATTAATTCATTTGATCCCCCAAAAGTTAAATCAAAAGTGATTTTTTATCAGCATTTTGATAGGTGTAAAGGAGACTCATTTATAGGTATGGTTTAAAACTAGCCAGGTTCTATCCAAGGGGGTTTGATCTAAGGTGGTTTGATCAAACCCTCTTCAATTGGAATCCTTAAAATAGAAATTTTAAAGGCTTAAATCATTATATTTTCTAAAAGTCTATGATTTCGACAAAAAATAGTTCCTCTTAGAAATTGTAAACCAGCTTTGTGGGATCACCCTGTTTCTTATAATGATAAATGTGTGTGATAGAAATATGGATAAAATATCAAAATTAACCCTATGACATACCAACCCTTCGATATAATCCTTGTTGAACACTTCCTAAATGGTTTCAATAATTTTCCCATCTAAAAATAACATCTTCATACATTCATCCTTTATTGCCCCAAGAGGGTTAGTTTTCTTAGCTCATTTCCTAGCATTATGCATGGATCCATGTGTCCATAACTGCATAATAAAAAATGTAAATGAATTGAATTTTTGTGGTCAAGAGAGGGTCGATTATTTGATGGTATATAATATGGTTTAGAATAATCTTGGGTATGTGAAAAATTAAAGTATCTCATTGAATTCCATTAATTGATGCCATGTGTTATTTTGACCTTTCATTCTAATGATTAGTGCAATATCAGATGAACTCTCATCATTGAGTGTGAGCTGGGATTGGTTTAATTTTTTTCTTCAGTTTGGCTATCTCCTTATATCCTCACTAAATATTTTTTCTTTTCATTTTCTTAATCATTCAATCTATTCTCTTCTATGTAGCTATTTTTATTTATGAGTTATGAGAGGATATCCAATATCACCTAGGCTTCACTTAAAATAGTATTGATTCTCCAATTAGATTATTATTGAACTAGACATAGAATAATTACCATCGAATCACCTTCTATTATGATTCTATGAAGACTAGATGATTTCACTAATTGGTGACCAATTAGGAGGGCTTCAACATTAAATCCATTAATTTTGATAGGCTAAAGATTTTTGGAGGCTACCTTTATCATATACCATAAAAATACTTTGATGACATAAACTATGCCTAATGGTCTTATGTTACCCAATGAGGTTCCATAACATTTAGATTGGACATGCCACTATAAGGATGAACCCATTTTATTTGGTCTCTTTGATGGGGTGGCTGGTTCAACCTAAGAATTCCATAAATAAGGTAAATATTTATTTTACTCCATAATTCATAATATATCTATCATGTGACATGAATAACCTATTCTTATATGATTTTACATATGCATAACTTATTACAATTTAATTTTATTTTAGAGAGAGAAGTTTCTTAATATGTCGAATTAGGAGTGAGAAATACCAACTAAAATCTTGTAGAAGACTCTAAGATATTTATGGAACTTTTCAAGAAAGTACATTTGATCTAGCTTCAATTTTAGTATTAGAAAGGATAATGAAAAATTATTATTTTATTTTTTATATTGTTTATAAATAAAGACTATAGTGGGGGGAGGAAAACCATCTTTGTGAGTCTATCACAAGTTGGTGAGTTTATGTAGATTGTAACAAATATGAATTCCCTCACTTTTGTGAGGTATTTTTTATTCCAAGACTTGATATATATATTCTTGATCTATGACGTGCACCATGGGTAATGAATAAATCCATTGTAGATCCATTGTATATATTCTTGATCTATTTTAGAGTAGATCCATTGTATCTCATCTTCCTTATTATTGATGTTGATCTTTTGATCTTGAAATATTATTGTCAATGTCTTAATTTATTGTTGGGGGAATGGAAGGGATGTGAACTCCCTCAATTTCTATTAATGTTGGAAATAGTCCACTATATGAGAATCCCATAAAACACATTGTAGTTCTCTTATGTCCTTGAGATCTCTCCTATATTAAAGATAAATGTGGTTATTCAACAAGTATTTCTCAAAATTATATTTTTATCAATTCAGTGCTTCTCATGAGAGGTTATCTAAAATTAGATGCATATATTTGATGAAATTTTTTTGCAGTGGGAATTTCGGGGAGGGTTTGAGATGACGATTTTTTTTTCATACATGTAATACATTTACCTTTTCCTTTTTGAGAATGAACCATTTGGAGTTAGTATTTGAAAATATGTTCCAAACCAAATTGGCCCTAATTCCATTTTTTTAGTAGTTGCTTTCCCAATTTTAACACCATTGTTCATTTGTGGAAGGAAAAAAATTATCTAATGGAATTAAAGATTATATCTTCTTTTTTGTTATACCCTAGGTCATTTGAATTGAATAATTATCTTTTGGATGGATTCATTGGTGAATTTTGAAACCTTTAGAAATAATGGAGGTGGATTAAGAGTCCATACAAGAAAACCTTTATCTTGGTGATTCTCTAACTGAATTTTTATAATTTTCCTCTACATGTTTCAAATTGACAAGTGTCATGGAGCATCATACTTTAGTAGAAGTTTATGTTGTAAATTTTGGTGGTGTCTAATGGCTATTTGGAAAAGGAAGTTTTAAGATTCATTTCTAGTGTTGATTATACTCTACTTAAAAAATATATACATGTTGAATTTAATGTATTAAATTTAATTGTTAATCTAAGAAAATAAAAACTCATACTAAATATGGAATACAAACTACTTATGCTAATTTGTGCCTCATAATTTAGTAGAAATTTATCTTATGAAATTGGTTGATGACTAATGGTTGTTTGTAAAATGGAAGCTTAGAATTCCTTTCTAGTGTTGATTCTACTATACATGAAAAATAAACATCTTGAATATAATCTGTAGAATTTTTCAAAACCAACTTCCCAGTCCCCAAGATTCACCTGCATGCAATCACCTGCCACATGCAATAGATATCCATAACAAACACAAGGATTTTTTGTAAAATCTCAAGAAAGAATGTGCAAGCTAAAAAACCAGAATATGATTATTGAATAATATTATAATTACAATGTGGTCAATCCTTATGAGGAGATCAAGAAAACCTGAAATTAGGAAACCCTAGTGTGCACACTTAATAATTAATAAATAATTATTAATGTGCCTAAGATTAGCTTAAGAAACCTAAAGGAATAAGAGACTTAAATAATTAACCAATATGATTAAATTAGTTAAGTATAATAAATTATTACTCTAACATCCCCCCTCAAGATTAACTTAGGGAGTAGCTAAAACACTAGAAAAAAGATGCATGAAAGAAAATATGGGTCTTGGAAACAAAGGCTTGATTGGGTACCCAAGTATGAATGCAATGCAAACTAAATCAAACGGGGTAAAGGAGAAAACCACATGGGAACAAAAATCCTCCCCAAAATAGAATTCAACCTAACTAAGTGATGAAAGATGGAGGACTCTATAAGACCCCCCAAGAACACCATCCATCACAAAGATACATGAAAGAACCCCCCTAGAATGAAGTAGCTCCAAAAGAACTGAAGAAACTACATCTCCTAAAAGAAGTGAGAGGGAAGAGGCCAAATGAAAGCAATCCCTTAAGGTGAAGTAGGTGTAGCCCAAGATATCTCCACAAAAGTATGTGTGACCTCAACAAATGAAGAAGTCAAAGTGGGTGAAGACTGAATAGAAAGCTCCAAAGATGGATGATCAACTAGATCCTGCTGCATTGAAACAAAAGAAACCACATTTGTAGTCATAGAAGTATCAGCAACTGCAACAAAATTTGGAGGATATGGAATGGATGGCTCAAGAGAAGGATCTGAATTGAGAAATCCAATGTTCAAGAAGCCAAAGTTCTCCTCTGAATGATGATTCACACTAGAAGTGTGATGAACAACTGTAGGAATAGAAGCACCATAAGTAGAAAAATCTAAAAAGGAATACAACCAGGATGAATGATCCACCACTCTAGTAGAAATAATCGCTCTACTCTCCAAGTCTCTAATGATAACTGAATAAGGTGTGAACTCCATAGACCCTTCATTTCCTCCATGTGTGATTTGATATATAGAAAGAAGTTTGTTTGTCAAATGAGGAACACACAAGACATCCTGAAAGGTGTTGTCCCCAAAACTAATAGACCCCTTCCCTATAACACTCATGTATGTATTGTTTCCCATAAAAATATGAAACATAGTGTGAGACAATAAGGAAGTGAACATAGACTGTGTAGAAGACATATGATGAGAGGCTCTTGAATCTAGAAGCCATCTCCTTGATCCAAGACTCAAAGAAGCACAAAGAGAATGTCCCTTCATATCTGATGAAGTATGTGAACCAGTATTGCCTCTGTCATGTTGCACTAAAGAATAAGAAGGAGGGGAAGGAGATGCTGTAGACATCCTAGGCGAAAAATCAATCTAATGTTTCTGAAGAAGATTCTTCATCTCATCAATTTCCTTCCTATAGCAATTATGTTATGCATGTCCTTCTCTCTTGCAATATGCACATGGTACCTTCTCCTTCCTAGATGATTTCCCCTTAGAAGAGGATAATGAATCTAAGGACTCCTTATGCTGCTCATGAGATTCATAATCCTTTTGTTTCTATTTCTTTCCTTTTCTTGTAGAAGCCTTCTGATCTCTGGGCTCGTGTGATGCAATGAGTACCTGTGATGAAGAGGGCTTCATCTTGCCCATATTAGCCAACTTGGTCTGCTCTCAAGTGGGAGAATATGAAAAATCATCAAAAGAAGGCATATTAAATCTAGTACCAAGTGCATTCCTAGTAGCATAAAAGGTAGAAACAAAAATTGAATAATCTGGTCCAAGCTTAGAAAGAATGGACAATGCCAACTAAGAGTCCTCCTTCTGAACACCACACTATGAAAACTATAATCTAAGACACTTGATTTTGGTGAAAAAATCCTAGATGTTGTCAAAATCCCTAGGATTTAAACCAATAAGCTCATCCTCTAACTGAAACACTCTCATAGTATACTGCTTCCCAAACAAAGATTGCAAAGTACTCCATACCTCATCGGGTATAGTGCAAGACTCAATATGAAAAATAAGGTCAGAAGAAAAAGATAGACATAAAGTACCATAAGCTTCATCACATCTATTAAACCACTTTCTCTTTTCATTAACACCTATAGGATCAATTTTTGTACCCATGGTTACCCTGTACAACCCTTTGTGTTTCAAGTGAATCTCCATTTTTTTCCAACCAAAATAGTTGAATGGAGTCAGGGTGCAATATTATGTGTATCCATGACATAAAAAAACAATATATACTTTAAAAAAAAAAAAAAATGCTCACTGATCTCAAAAAAATAGCCTGTTTGCATGCTTCCCAAGAAAACAACTGAAAAGATAAAGGCTGACATCAAAGAAGAATATCAAATAACTGGTTAATTTTTTTGAAAAAAATAGGACTAATATCTATGTAGAGCATTGAATCATCTTTCTGACACCTATTTTTTTTTGCAAAACAGAGTCTGAACATAAAAGTTATGCCTCCCAGACTCAAAACAACAACTTCAAAATTTGATAGACGAAAAAGGCACAAAATAGAAAAATAAAAAAATCAAACCTCCACCATTGCAAATATCGTCGAACCATCTTTTCGAGGATATCTCATTTTTGAAAAGAGGCCTCTGTTTGCAAAAGTTATGAGAAAATGAAAAAAAGGCTTGTAAACGGCACTTTTAATGCTAACCAGGGGCAAAATTTCCGCCCCCTTGCTTTGGCCCTCGGTCCTCCACATGACCGTTCGTTGGTGCTTAGGGACCTGGCGTGGCTGGTGCTAGCTCTTGGTCATGGATGTGACCTTGGTGAGGGTTGAGTCCCGTGGGGGCTTATTCAATGGAGCTCTTGGTTCTCAATGGAACCCCGATCGAAGTCTTCAAAACCCGTGGGGGCTAAGCAGTGGGGAGTGGCAGGCGAGAGGCGTTGCTTGTGGTGGCGGTGCAAAGTTGGCCGCTAGGCGGTGGAAGGGTAGCACGTGCCCTTTGAACTGGCCGTGCAAAAAATTGCGTAGAATTTGATTTTTTTTAAAAAAAGTTTGCAATTTTTTGCCTTGAATTGCGTGTTGGGGAGGCTGTACAGCTTTCTTGGCAATTTTTTTTTGCCTTTTTTTCAACATGTCCAAAATTGACAAAACGAAAGGAGTTTCTAGGATTTTTTGGCATCCTAAACACGATGGCGATATCTATTTTTCCCAAAGATGCACATAAAAATGGCCTACCCCCAAATGCACAAAATATCAGCTTGGTTTGAAACCCTTACACAAAAAAAACCGTTGTAAGAGAATATCTTCAAATCACAAACAGGCACCCATAGGTCTCGAGCTCTGATACCATGTAGAAGTTATCAAAACCAACTTCATAGTCCCCAAGATTCACTTCCATGCAATCACCTGTCACATGGAATAGATATCCAAAACAAACACGAGGATGTTCTGTAAACTCTCAAGTAACAATGTGCAAGCTAAAAAACCAGAATATGATTATTGAATAATATTATAATTACAATGTGATCAATCCTTATGAGGAGATCAAGAAAATCTAAAATTAGGAAACCCTAAATGAAACCCTAGTGTGCACACTTAATTATTAATAAATAATTATTAATGTGCCTAAGTTTATCTTAAGTGACCTAAAGGAATAAGAGACTTAATTAATTAACCAATACAATTAAATTAATTAAGTATAATAACTTATTACTCTAACATAATCTACTAAATTTAATTGTTAATATAAAAAAATAAAATTCTTGTACTAAATTGAATTGATTAAATATGGAATGTAAACTACTCATGCTAATTTAAAGAATAAAATATTTTTTTCTTATTGGTGAACAATAAAGGCTATGTATGGAATGGATAAAAGGTTATCTAGAGAACAAAAAAAATGGAATTTTTTATTTTTTTCTTTTATTTTCTTTTTTTATTCATACAAATAATGATACAAAACATAGTAATCCTATTGGTAATGTAATATAATAAATTCAATGAATATAATCATATAAGTTAAAAAAAACTATGCATCTAATCATGCAATAAATTAGTATGTATCTCTACCCTATAGGTCATTTTGTTCATAAGAGTGGCCAATTCTTTGAAGATGAGAGAAATATCTCTCAAATTACTACATTCAATGAAATTATCAAGAAATTACAAGACAATGTTACTTCATTTACTATTCTCAAAATATCTATTAAATCAATTATAATTATTAATTTTATTCTATTATATTCCTTATAATTTAAAAAAATCTAATAATTCTTAACCCTGTTTATATATATATATATATATATAACTTACAACTAAATCTTAAAATGTAATGGCTCACTAAAGACCTATTGAATCCCAACTAAGATTTTGAGTTAAATATAAATACATAAATTTATAATAAAATAAAATCATTAGCTCTCCACAACAAGTATAAAGAGAATACTTGTGGACATGACTCCTAATAGGAGTGTTCTATTGAAAAGGAGCCATCCAAGTATTAATTGACTAGATAATTATTTGACATGACTCCTAGTAGGAGTGTTCTATTGAAAAGGAGCCATCCATGTATTAATTGACTAGATAATTATTTTTCCATGGTAGTGATTTGGAATTCCACATAGTAGTCTAAACATTACAAGTGAATGTTCTAGTTTGGAATTAGTGGTCAATGGATGGTGGGATCTTATACATTTTTTAATTTGAGAGACCATTGTGAGTTGAAATTGGTCATCTAGTAGTGGATGGTGTTGGCAATGACCTCAGGCGATAACACTTGTTCTTGCGTGATAATCTTCAGCTTAACTGGGAAGGAAATCTTGCACCACTTTATTCTCATTTAGGTCGAAGATAAAGACTAGCATTCAGCACCAACCTCGGAAATCAATCGTGAATTGGGTGATACTAACAAGAATGGACGAAAGCTTAAGTGAGTCTACAAAACTCGCATTTAAGAGCTGAGCAATGAATGATAGTCCATGTCATGCAACAGCTCTAAATATAATATTGATTGGCTTTAGCAACTCGCATCAAGTGTTTAGAACGTTAGCATGGCGTGGACTACAAAACTCGAATTATTGTGTCTACAAATCTTGTAAACGAAAAGTTTTGAATAAGGAGAATGGAGGAAAGCTTAGTGTTATCCTTATGAGAGTTTTTCCTGTACGAGATTTGAGCCAGACAAGCTGAAAAAACTATCTTTTTTTCCCACTTTCATCTTCATTTTTTGTTTTAATTGTGGTGATAAGTTGCTTTCGTACGAATAATGTTTTCTGTTAACTCGTTCCAGATGCTTTTGTGGTTTGCCTAGAAGTTGTAGAAAGGTAAAACGTCAGATCGGATGTGACTGTATTTGATGAAGTTTGTGATCCTCACAGGCTTTTATCTTTCCCTCTAAACTGAAGTGCAAAAATTTGAAAATAACCATCCATGGTTATTTTCTATTCTTTTCTTGGTCAATTCTTTTTTCTATGTTCTAAAATACCTGTGAAATTCACACATTTTTTGAATGGTCAGATGCAACACTTTGTCTCTATTGCAAATACACTTTGATGATTTCATTCACGTTTGTTCACTACACATGATTGCTACCATTGCAGCCTGGCAACACAATGATATTAACCGGAATATTAGTATTAAATATTTTCACCACTTATGGTTTTTTTTAATTATGAGTCTTCATACCAGACACAAATATGTTAGTTCCATGGAATGTACTCTACGCTTTCTGCATTGAATTTGAACCTATTATGTTTAGAAGTCTCTATTTTTAAATAAATAGCATAATTTAAATGGTATACTGATTAAAATAATATAAATTATTAGTTAATTTTATCTTACAATTTAACTGATGAGTTTAAACAGTAGTATATTGTTTGTTAATTTGAAAGTTAAATTAAAAATATATATTTTTTAATTCAACTACAACATTATTGATTAATCAAAGATGTTCACTAAAATAATTCAAATGAAAAAACAGTGCAAGATGCAGCTTCATTTTCAAAGTACTTAAAAGTGCATGTGCAGTGCCCTATCAGAAAGTTATTTGAATCACTGTCAAATTTTCAGTTGGTGCTTAATCTATTCACTCATATTATGTTATTGTCAATATCAACATTATTATAATATTAAATAATTCAACAATCAATAATAAATTTATATCTATCTACTCAGTCTACCCCATTTTAATTGACTGTTTGCGACTCCATTCACATTGACACATAATTTTCAACCATTTTCAATATCGTTTCAACATTATTTTTTCTGGTGTCCATTTGAGTATCGTTTCAACTGTGATTCCTTTGCACCATCCATACTTAATGTTTATCAATCCTTCTCGACACGTGTTTGTAAACATAAAATATAGCATGCCAAGAACATCCTTCTCACTTGTACGTTTAACATTAATATTCTGCAGCTCTTACTATTTGCTTCTCAATAATATTTTTGTCTCCTGGACATTTATGATAGTGTCAAGATGTTTGGTCGTAGCATTTATAACTTACTGTATTTATCCATACAACTGTTATCCATGCAACTGTTTCATATTGGAATGATTTTTTTGATCAATCCAATATAAAAAACATAATTATAATTTTCCCTTTATCATGTGTTAGAAATGGTTTAGGTATGAAGTCTATGTAATCAGAATGAGGACATTTCAGTTTCGTCAACTTCAGTTCAAATAACTTTTGGTCTTCTGTTTTTCATTGCGACCGGTAGAACTTAGACATTGGATAGTAAATCTTTCAAACACAGAGAGATTTTTCGTCTTTTGCAGTGTTTTGGAATTAAGCCTTGTGGATTTGCTTTCGACATTTGTCGTGCTATTTCTTTAGATAAAACAAAATAGCTTTATTGAATTGCATTCACACAATGACGAGCTTTTGTAAAGTTTTGCTTTGATTCTGCTCTTTGTTTCTTTACATATTGATGTGGCATTATTAGTAGAAAGAATATTGAAGCATTATTTTTGAAAAGAATATGGTATAATAATAATATTTAGAAAAAGAACGAGATTTTTGAGAGAAAAAGTAGAAGAGAATAGAATAATCGTAATATAATTTGATCTTATACGAAGTTTATAGTTTTTCAAAATTATGAGCTAAAATTAAGTCAAGGTGGTCCAAATTCAATCCATGTGTCCCACCTCCAAGAGTAACTCCTACCATCATAATGCAACTTTAGATTAATTAGTTTCAGCCCTATAATTAAGAGGTCCAAGTGTAATTCCCAAGCACTCTAACATGAGTCAATGATTGAACTTACGAATGATTGTAAGTAGTTAGTCAAAGATGTTATTGATATTCTGTCTAATAATCTCCTATCCAATGGATTGTTACAATCATCATAAGAAAAATGAAATGTGAAAGAAATCAAATAATAGAGAATATGAAGGTTCCATCTATGTGGGACAACCTTTTCCATGTGGAGTCATTACTTACAATATAAAAATATTGAATAGTCTCTCCTAAACTAAGGACTTTGCAAGGCTTATAACAATACCTACTCAACTAGTGCAAACACTATAAAAGAACATGGTTAAACACCCAATTATGTATCAAATGCAAAATCCCATATGCTCTCATATCTTTTGTGAGGAAATTTATTTGATTATGTTGATAATATAGACAATGTTACAAAAGTAAATGCCATGAGAAATTAAAAATTTATTCAACCATACCTTAAGTGTATAAAGATTGAAGGCCTTTCCTTCCAATATATCTCATTCTTTCATTCCAAATCATTATCTTCTAAATATGAAAAATATGAGTTCAAACCTTAAGAAAAATATAATTATAACATTCATCACTCATAAAGTTCTTAACCTTGAATAGTGTTTCCATATAGAATTCTCTTACTAGCATTAATGCAATTCTAACCATCTTACAAATAGGCCTACATAGCATTCACAATATGATTGTCATTGAAGTCAAAAGGGAGATTATTGGCAATATAGTGATCATGTAATGCCCCGCCATGGAACCCGAAAAACGCTATGTCATTCACATAAAATGACTAAATAATTCTATTTTTTTAACACAAATAACATGTGACAACAACATAAACATTTTAGGGTTCCACAACTATGCTACTAAGTAATACTAACAAAACTTTGCCATAGCCATATATAAATAAACTCATGAGAAGTCATGATCAAATATACATATACAATAAGAGTTACATACAATAATCGAGATTGTGACAAATCTTAGAATAATACAAGTATCGATACAAAACATCTCATGTACATCATGAGTGTAATACAATAAGGAATAAGATGTAGAAAATAAGATGACCATGCCCACAAACTCATCAAAATAACTATGCTCCGCAACCATAGTGCATTCTAGATCCAACCAAGAAATCCTATCATGAACAACACACCTGTAGGGGACCCAATGGATAATGTGGCATGTTCCTCCCAACCGTGTGGAGCTCGAAAGCCCACCCCATGTACTAGGAGATAGAACAAGTCCTCAAGTCATACAGACCACAAAAGTGACAACATACAACACAAGGTCGACAATCATGACATCACAACTAACAAACTCCCAATACCTTAGTTAAGGTTTTTATATAAATACCAACTTCCGAGAGGTTACCCATGCAAACACTTTCAGGTCCGACCTCTAACATAAGCCACTCCTCCTAAGGTACAAATCCTCAAAAAGATTAAAACAATAAGAAAACATGCACGCAACATGAACTTCTTACACAAGGACCTATAGTCAACCGATCCAATAAATAACCATAATGACATAACATGTATGGTGAAACTTCCGCAAATGCATACTCACATAACACGGAATACAAATGCTCAAAATAGTAACACAATGACATAACATGCGTGGTCCATGTTTCAACTCAAAATATAAGACAAAGTTTCCATAAATATTTAAACATAACTTGTACTCATAGACAACGATTCTAAGTCCTCTGGTGAACAATACATTGAACACTAAAACCTAATACAAATAATACTAACAAGAAGGAATCTTCAACATAATGTATAAATCATACTCAAGAATTTTAATAACACATTTTCAACCTAACATATAAGTTAAATGAATACCAAGACTCAAATTCCTTAGAGCTAACAAAACATCAAAGATCACACTGAGGATCACAACGAGCATGGTCTTAATCATCGAAATAACTGACTTATCTCATCACAATAAACAATTATCTTCAAGCCTCTGGAACACAAAATACTATCACAAACCTCAAGACGGGGATAATCTCCAAACCAAAACACCACATAACCCAATCCACACATCTTTATTTAAGGACTTCAGTAAAAATTACTATCCCATACATTAAAACAAAATGAGTAATTAAGTCACAATTACCTAATTACAATTCTAATATTTTTATCATACTATTTGATAAACCCAATACTAGAAGCACTTATTAATCAATACAAGATACAAAATCTAATCACTAAATCAGCTAAAGAAGCACATGGTTCTAACATTATTTATATTTATTTATAGATCATATTTCAATTAATATTTACTTACAAGTACATACATTTTCTTAATAATAATCTTCAATCTTTGATACCTAATTAATTGCTAGTGGTATCTATGGATTAATCATCCAAAATTAATACACAAATCAACAACCCAAAATATCATTGACCTTTACAATGATTTAATAATTCATTCACCCCATTTCAAATTCTATATACTTAATTAATCATATCAAAATTATTACTAATACTTTTATGGTTAAAAAATAAATAAAACCTAGAGGAAATTATATTAATACCATCTATTAACTTCAAAGAATTATGAAAAATACTTCTAAATGTAAATGTTCATACAAAAAAGTACAACCAAGAGATATAACTACCAACTCTAAGACATCTGATACATATCTCCAAATCTTAAATAAACAAAGATCACTAAACCCTATTCTATCACCATAGCCTACTTCGCATATCATATTACACTTAATAAGAGGAAAATGGTATGAATGAGAAGAGTCGACTATACAAAATCACTTAAAAGTTAAAATATCAATCAGAAACAAAAAATTTCTTAACCAATAATCGAGAGTCACAAAATTTGTGCCATGGAGACACTTATTAGCACAACAGTTCAAAAGTTTGAACAAAAGAAGATATGTGGAATACCAACCGAGGACCAAAAGAAACTCATGCATTGAGGTAAGTTAATGAATCATTGACCCAACTCATTGAGAAAAGGCATGACAGTTAGAAGGTAAGCATGTTGCACGCCGCCTCAAGCACCACTTGAAAACATAGGGAAAGCTTGAAACGAATCTAAGAGTTACAAACATAAAGAATGGTCGACAAAATCAATGGTGAACTAGTTGGCCACTTCCAGATCACAACCTCAAAGAAAAACAAGTTTACTATGGTGCTCCCAGCATACCGACGGGTGAGTAAGAAGATAACATCCAGTTCCAAATAGAGTAAAGAAAGCATGCAACACACATTGATTACACATGAGAATATAAAGATTAATCAATAACAAAAGGAAACCGACTTATTATCATAGGTACGCAGATGGTATAAGAATCCATGGTAGAATAAAAATATAAAAAATGTATGTCGCAACCAGTATAGAACAATATGAATACACTTTGGTGCAAGGATGGGAGTGATGGTCTGATGTCCAGCTCTTTGGGCAATCCATAATCTACTGTTACAGATCTGGTTAAGGATACTATGACTGTGAATTTTCACGCACCAATGAGTTAAAAAAAATTCCAAGAACAAGGATGGAGACAACCATATCGACACATGAAGGAGTTAATCATTGATGGAGAGTTCTAATAAATATGAAGCAACTGGGAAAAATGTTAAACTTCATTACAATCTCAGAAAAGAGTCAAATGCTAGACCCAACTTCAAACGTCGTTGACACAAGAGGATAAATTCTCCATCAAGGATAGCACTATGCACGAATAGACATGGGATAACACTTAAACCACATTGAACAAAGATTAAAAAAATTGAAATACTAAAGACTGAAGCTAGGTAACACCATATACAAGCAATTCAAAGAAAGAACAACACGTCAGGAGCATGGAGTGAGTTTAAAATGGTAGAAAATAGTTGCAAAAAGGGTAACTCTTATAATCACTTCACACTTTAATCAAGGGAATGAATTAAGAAAGTTGAAGATAGTTTAAAAGTTTAGAGATACACAACACGATACCATTTTAATTAATCCGATATTAACATATTTCAGTTTTCTATGGTGCATGCAGGGTTTGAAGACGAAATTTTCATAGCATAAGTTTAACATGATCATAGCAAAATATACTTTAAATTATTAACAAGAAAAGAACCTGAGAGTGTTTCCCCGAAAATGGAGAATGATAACAACAAATCCTAACAATTTCAAACCTTCAACTTTCCACAATATGAATGGTGTCTTTAACAATAATTTTCAGCTTCTCCAATCCACCCCAAATCAAAATTTCAGAAAATATCTTTATGTGAGAAGCAATATCTTTCCTTCCTACCTTTAGAAAATCTCAAACCGTGTGTCCAAGAATGATAATTTTTCAAGATTATATCCTTTTCCATTTTCCAAGGTCACAAACTTTAACTCTCAGTTTTTTAGCATGCAATGCATGTATCAGTTAAACTTAGTAACAACTTTATGATTAAAAAAAGATAATTACAACTTAAGATCATAACTATTAGTTATGTTTTCAAAAATTTCAAAATGAATAATCAAATCAAAATTTGCAAATAAATGATCTTTTCGAAACAAGATATTTTAACATTTCAATTTAATCACTTAAGAAACTAAAATAACTTTTCTAATTTAACTATTTCATTAAATCCATAAAGAAAAATTACTATTTTAATTAAAACATTAAAATAATCTAAATTAACATAATAAATGCATTATAAACTGAACATTAACAAATGACTGCAAGCACATGACGAATAGGTGACATGACATGAGGGTAACCGACATATACTCATTCTTTTCAGAACGATGGCTAAGGACAAAGGACAAGTCTATTTCCCATCGATAATTCCATTGGGTCATGGCATGCTCAGACCTAACAAGCAGGTGGAGTCGATGCCTGTACCTAAAATTTGCATAACACTACGTGATTAATCCAACATGTATAAATATGAAAACACACTGTGAAGAAGAATCATGATGTAGCAGGGCACTCACTAATGAGTACTACTAAACCGTCTCCTTCACCTACTAACGTAAACATATAACTAACATAGTATAATCAAGTATAAAACATAACAACATAGATAATCATCATAAATTTTCATCTCATGAAAGTAAACATCACATCATAAAATATAGTGTATCATCAACTGATTTTCACAACCGATCATGTAAACCATGACATAAAACATCGAAACAACATAATGTCAAAGATCTAATAGCTAACAGTAAATAAATGTGTCATCAAGAGAGTCACTACAGATCATTGATGCCTAAGGATGTCATATGTTAGAGGATCAGTCACAAGTAGAATGGTGTAGATCAATTGAGAGAAAATATTTTTTTACAAAGTTACAATATTGCATTAAAGTTGAGACATATCAATGGATATATACGATCAACATTTAAAGTTTCAAAGTTCTCAATGGTCAAGCGGTAGAACTTGTAGTCAAATAGTGGAAATCAATATTAGAAAATAAAATCTAATTTTCCATGACAACTCAAAACTAAATTTTGATTGGTTGAACAATATCATTAAGGTTCAGGTGGTGATAATATGAGATACTAGTTCAATTATGTTGTATGTTCATTGATTGAGCATCAAACTATGCTTATCAAATCTAGGATTTGATACAAAGAAGTTAGGTGGTATTACATGGTGTATGAAAAGAAGACAAGTTGTCATTAAGAATTGAATGTTGTTGAGTATGACGAGAGAGTGTCTAGCTCAGGAACAATGATAACTTTAAGAAACCTCCCTCAAAAAAAGATATAAAATCTTGGCGAATCTTTCATTTTTTGGGAAAAAATATTAATTTTTATTGGTGAATCTTTCCTTTTTTTGAAAAAATTATTAATTATTGGCATTTTTTTACATCACTAAAATTTTGTAGAAAATTTTGGCGAATCTTGAAAAATAATAGGAAAATACATTAATTATGACAACGAATCCATACAATCTAAAAATAATTCTCATGGGAATGTAGGGGCCCAAGGGTGAAAATTATTGATGGGTTTAAGGCCCATAGACTATAATATTTGCTTGCCACCATTATTATAAAATATATTATAATGGCCCTCATTATATTCTACAAGGTAAAATAATCCCATGATCTGTAATTCCCATGGGGCTCAAAATTACTTTTAGATCATTGATTTAATGATCCTCATTGTACTCTGTGAGGTAAAATGTACCCACAATCTATAATGCTCATGAGACCAAAAATTGTGGGTCCCATGAGCATTAAAGATCATGGGTACATGTAGCCTCATGGAATACAAGGGCCATTAGATTATATTATAAATCAATGGTGCAAACTAAATATTAGAAATAAGGTCCGAAAACAACTAATAATCATGATGTAATTTTGGCGATTTAATATAGATTTATGTTATAATTTATAAAATTTAGGTGATTTTGATCTAATCATTTATGGAATATTGTGGCAAATTTTTGAGTAAATTTTTTTAATAATAAATTATTTGGCAATTCATGTCATGTTTTTGATTGAGGAAAAAATGGGTTCTATAGGGACTCGAAACCATAAAGTTTACAGACCATAAAAGAATAGAAGATTAGAGAAACCAGGAATAGAACAACTGCATACCAGTAATTAACAAGAAAAATGACAACCACTAGCAAAAACCACGCAAAAGGACAACAAAAAACACAATCAAAACTAACCCAGAGACTTTAAAGTCTCAACCACATCCGCTTCCATGATGTCCAAATCCTGAGCCATCATATTTAGGTCCTGGGTCTCCAGAGGCATCACATCCTATCTTTTCTTCATGTTGGATTTGGTTCTCTTTGAAGGGCCCGAGTCCTCCACCTTAGTTTTGTTCTTCTCAGCATCCAGATCCACAATCAAAAGACCCTATTGAGTGTTATCCATTTTTTCAACCAAAGCTCTTAAGATAGTGGAGTTTTTTTTTACGATTCTGTGATTATGTTCAATAGTTTCTTTCAAAACTTCCCTCATATTTTCAACCTCTTTCTAGAGGTAATCAACCATGGCTATCTTCTCATCCGCAGTCCATAAGGCCCCAGCTGTATTCTGTTCAGCTACTTTAGCTTCCAGGATTTCCATTTGCTGGTGATAGCCTTGTTTTTAAGATTGAGATCCTTAATCTTGTGAAAAGCCCAATTCATAATTTTAAAATTGTCCATCGCTCCCTTTTTGGCAAGAGATAGGATATCACCGTAAAATTCCCTATTTGGTTTTAAAAATGGGTCATCAAGATTTAGGTCCATAGAAGAACTAGGTATTTTTTCTCTGTCAATGCAGTGGAAAGAAGCAAAGGAAACCTCCTTTCCAGAAGGTTCAACATTGTCTTCATCCAGAGATTCCTCCGAGTAGGCCACCAATTTTTCCACAAGGGGCTCATCCCTCATCTTGTCCTTTGTCAAAGATGCTTCAAGAAAAGTTATCTAAGGACCAACATTTTTATTTGAGGGCTTAGGAGAAGGGGTATTCTTCCTTTTTTTGCTAGGGGGGGAAGTAACCTCCTCAACCCAATATGGGTTTGAACCCTTAATATCCTCAGACAAGCTAGACTCACTGTCGTAACCCTCCAAGGCTAAGGCCATGATAGGATTAGAAACAACCAAAATGTTTTCGAAGTGCTCATTAATGAGATGAATAAGGCTAGCATGCATGACCAGGTTCTTATCAGGATTTTTTCTAAACTCCTCAATACTATTGTTCAAAGAACACAATAGGTAGTAGGGGAAAGAAACCCTAACCTTATATCTAAAGTGGTTGAGTAAAAAAAAGTGGTGCCTATAGACTCTAGTGAATCTCCCATCCAACATTATATATTCCATTAGAACTCTTAGCACCTCCCTCCAAATTTTCTTGATCCTACTAGAATCGAAGTAGCTATTGGAGACTTTAACCAATCTCTTCTTCTCCTCCTCCTACTTTGGAAAGCTGATAACAACTTTGTCTGAATACTTCCTGTCACAATAGAATTTCACACCATCAGTTTATAGAACAGTGACTTGTCCAATGAGCGCCTCATCCACCAACACCTTCCTCCCAAAGAGAATAATCTCCCCTTTATTCTAATGCTTAGAAAAATAATTAGTAGCCTTGGGGTCTGGACCATGAAGTTTTTCAATGAAAGGTTAAAGCCCTTCCTTCTCAATTTTCTTCTAGACCTTGACATTATTTTTATTCTTTATACACGTAGTCGACTCAACTCTTTTCCTTCTTCCTCCCATTGTCATAAAACTCTCATTCTGATAGCTCGCACCTTGAAAATGCAGATAAATGAGTTCGCAACAAAACCAAAGCACCCACAAAACGTGCGAGCTCTTCCCATCTGTCATATTAATTATGACGAGCTGCCATCAAATCTTTTGATATCTTGGTACTTGGCACCTTTCTCTTTAATAATTTTTAAATGTGGCTTCTCTCCCATGAGTGCAATCATAGTTGATTAGGGCTCTGACATCAACATCCAAATCTTTGTAATTCTGCCACATCACCTGTCTATTCTTCTTTACTCCCTTATTAGCAAAAACATCTGCCACACCATTCACTTCCCTATAGATATGGGAAATTTTGACTTTTTCAAATTTGGATAAAGTGGCCTTAGCTTCATCAATCTAGTATTATATAATCCATGATGGAGGGGAAATTCCAAGGAGATAATCAATGATATTTTTTGAGTCACCCTCTATCCAAATATTCTTAAAGTTCATACTTTTAGCCAAATTAATGACTTGGTAGGCTCCTATAGCTTCAGAGAGATGATTTTTTGTATCCCCAAAGAGAAAGCAACCACCACAATAAACATGCCTTTATCATCATGTAACACACCTCTTCTCTCAGCCCTTCTCGGATTCCCTGTCAAAATTGGATTTTATCCAACCCTTGGGAGGGTGAAACCATAAGACACCATCACAGTTATTTTTAGTTGGTTTAGAATCCTTGGACACATCTCCTTTTATCTCCCAAACTTTGGCCATTTCAAAGTCATAAGCCGAACAGATCACAAAATCCATCAACACCTCCTGAGAAGGAGACAAATTGAAATTTTCCGCAATGAGCCTAAAATTTTTTTCAAACACATATTCGCATTAGTTTCCTTATCCCTGAATAATCTATTGTTCCACTCCTTCCAAACTTCCCAAGCAATAAGGGAAAGTTAAAGACCATAACCTATGAATATGAGGATTAGAGGAGGGGTGCCACCCACTAAATAAATTGTTCTTTAATTGTACCAAGTGGCATTGAAGAGATACTCCAAAGAGAGTAGAACCTTTTCTAGATAGAATTCACAAAAGAAAAATGAATAAACAAATGGTTAGCCATTTCCGTAACAGTCTTATAAAGATAGAAACGGTTGGGGACCTAAAAACCCCTCTTACAGAGGTTATCCACCGTAAGCACCTTGTTCTGAAGGATAATACAAAATAAAATATTAACCTTAGGGATCAAATAGCTAAACCAAGCTTTGGACCAATAGGGAGGAGGGCCATGAGGTAAAGACAACAAAGAGACAATTGAAGACATAGAGTCGTTGCTTAACGAATTAGCAGTCCAAACCAAGATATCCTCCTAAAAGTTCATATCCATTCTAAAATCCATAAGGGAGGATTGGATTGGGGAAAGATCTAGAATAATCTAATAAATTTTCACTCAACTCCCATCCCTCCAATAATCTTTAGCTAAAATTCCAAAATTTTCCCTACATATATCCACCCACTATTTAAAGCTATCATAGGAAATTAAAGGTTCCTTCATAATCCATCTTTCCTCCCAAAACCTCACAAGATTCCCATTTCTTATGCTCCAGCCCACACCCAAGTGGAGGATTTTTCTCCCTTTTGTTATATCATTCCCTAGAGCCTAACCATAAGGCAAACATTGAGAATCCAACAAAGAATTTAGAGTGCCATAGTTGGCCAGATATTTACTTTTTAAGATTTTATTCCATTCTCCTTTTGAGGAGAAAATCCTCCAAATCTGTTTAGCATGTAGATCACTATTCGTAGTTCTGATCTTTCTCAGGCCCAACCCCCCAAGCTTCTCCAGTCTACAAACCAAGTCCCAATAAATAAGGGGAAAATGCCTCCTTACTTCTACCCTTAGACCAAATAAAGAATTTCTAGATTTTCTCAATAGCTTTCGCATATTTCACTAGAATATTAAAAAGACTAAGAGCATAGATCGGAAGGTTCTCAAGAGTGCCCTTGAGGAGTTGAATCTTACCAACTTGACTAAGAAGAGCTCCTTTCCACCCTACCAGATTTTTATTGAATCTATCCACCAAGGATTTCTAGAAAGAATTATAGGGCTTAAGACCTAATGGAAATCCAAGATATATTGAAGGATGAGAATCCACTCTACAACCAAAAAAAAATTCTATCCTATTCTGCCCTCGAACTGGAGTGTTGAAGAAAAATAAGGAACATTTTTGGATATTAATCTTTTGACCAGATGCTCCTACATAGTTATCCAGAATTTTTCTAAGATTTCTTGCTTCAACCACTGTTGATCTCCCCATCAATATGGTATCATCAACAAACTATTGATGAGAGAAAACTAAGTTGTTGGATGAAGGACTTAAACCCATCAATGCACCTTGAGAAATTCATGTCATGTTATAACTTGAAATATAAACGATTCCCAAATTTCAACTAGTAGCCAATTGGAAAATATTAGCCAAATGTTAAAATAATCAGTGCTCAGGAATGAGTGTATATACGTCTCAGAGAAAAGAAAGAGAAGTTCAATAGAGTTGAGGAAAATAATTGAAGACCTAGATCAAATGTAGATATACATCTAAGATACACATTCAAAGAGAAGATAAGAGAAGAGATGGATGTTAATAAGATTTTAAGGAACAAAACAAAAATTTCTCCTATAGTAGTAGAGGATAGTGGATGTTCTAAAGAATAGTGGGAAGAGTAGAGAAGAAGATAAAAATGAACAGTTACAGACTAGACCTGTAACATGGAATTGGATTGATTAGGATCATTTTTGTAAACTAGAGTTTTAGCTTGATAATTTTAATTGGTTGATGCCATCAAGAAAGATGAGTTGGTGCTTAGTCAGGGAGTACGTGCTTCCTTAGAGTTTGTGCTCTTAAAATAGGGGATTGGTGTCTCCTTAGGGTTGGTGCCCTTAAAAATTGTAACCAATTAGGTTTTTATTGTGAGGTTGGATTAGAACAGTAGATCCTAATAGCTATTCTCACCATGGTTTTTCCCATATTGGGTTTTCCATGTATATTTGGTGTAATGTGTACCAGCGATAACTTTAGTGGCGAATCTTTGCCAATTGGCGAAATTCTAGGAACTGACAAATCGAAATTGGCGAATTCTAGGTATCTAACAAGGTGTGCAAATTGCTCGGATTTCATGAACTATCGGTCCAATGCATGTCCATTCGCCAACATTTTTTTTTTTTACGAGGCATGTTTAGGCAATAAATTCACCATAACAGACTACGCATTTCCAATGGACTGATCAATATTTTCGCTTGGAATCCTAAGAAGCATGTCATCAAACACCAACATATTCGCCAATACTATTAAAACACATTATATGAGGACCCATTTCGCCAATTAAAATTTACAAATAGTTGCTTGTGAAGACCCATTCGCCAATTAAAATTTATAAATAGTTTCTTATGAGGACCTATTTCGCCTTGAAAATTACAAGGTATCGTTGTATAAGCACGCATGATTTGCCAAATTTTTAACATTCCATTTAAAAATCCCGCAGAATTCGCCAAATATGGATTGACATAAATACAATTGAAACTATTATTTTTTCTTACACATTTTGTTCAGTTATGAGGTTCTACTTCTCAATTCAAAAGTAAGTGAAACCCGAAAACATAGACTCAAAGGTGAGTGATCATTTCTTCATATTGTTATTAGTTATTAGTTATAATAATAATATTTCTTTATTTGTTTTCCATTCTTGCTTCAGTCTTAAACATGAGTTTGAGTAGGGAATGGGATCTATATTCTTTGTTGGTTTGTCCTTCTTAAACAAGAAGACATTTTTTTCCTGCTTTTATTTGAAGTGAGATATCAATATGTCGAGCAGCAATTGCAAGGGTAAGACTCTTGAGGGTAATGCAGAGACTGCGAGGCCATCAAAACGCCCAAAATGTGGAGGTACCATATAGTCTTACTTTGGAATTGGAAAAGATTCTAATCCATTAGATCAAGGTGGAGCTACACCATCGACTCTTCCACCAAATATTATTGAAGATGGCAATGACAATACCTCACTGCCACAAGAAGGTCAAGGTGAGATTGACATTGTGTTAAATCAAAATGTATCAAATGAGGATGGCAATAGCACATAAGATGTTCCAAGGGATACCCTGGATAGCCAAAATGAGATAATTGACTTGGATGAGGATGATGTTGGTAGCAAAAAAAGAAAAGGCAAAGCAAAATTGGGGCGCGAGTGGGAAATGACAAGGAATTTTCAAATTAGTTGGTTGTTGAAGTACCCATTCCTTGAAGCAGTGGGGGTATCAAATGAAAATGATATTGAAAGGGCAACATAGTTCAAATGTAAGATTTGTAGTTGGAAATGTGGAAGAGACAAGACAATGCAGCTAAAGCTTGACATTATAGAAAATCATATCGACAAATTTTATGAAAAAAAAATCATAGACGGAAAGGAACAATCCGTCGTATGATGGAAATCAAAGGAAGAATGTCTTCATGTTAAGTAAGCCACAAATTATGGAGAGCATAACCATAGAATTTCGAAGATTAAAAAATGTGAAGGTACACTTGAGGCTCATTTTGGAAAAGCCATGGCAGCAGCAAATCTATCAAAAACAATTCAGATGAATGTTGTTTTTCATATTTTGTCCACAGGGCATCCTTTGACAAACTACCTAGAATATTTTGATTTACTATCCTATTTGAGTGTTCCCCACTTTCCCTTCTCACATCTATCAGTAAATGCTAGATGGGAATGGGAAATCTATCTTGCTGTAGTGGAAAATCAAGATTTAAAGGATAAATTAAAAGAGTCAAATTTCATTGCATTATCTTTAGATGAAGTTACTATGCTAGACAATAGTTCTTGGGTTTGTATACATTTGTATACTATAGAACAACATGTTCACCAAGCTCATCTTCTTTGTGTTCGTAAAATGAAGGACACTTCAACATCGCAAAATCTATTTGAACTAGTCAAGAAATATTTGAATGAAATTGTAGGTATGGATGAGTTGACTGGTGGAGCTTTTATTTTTCTTCCCTTTGGGGTGGTTTTTTTCTTTCTGGCCATTGACTTTCTATCAATAGTACTCAATCACTTAAGTCATGTTTTATCTTTTTTGGCCATCACTTCACCGGCCCCTTTTACCCATCCTTTCGGTTTTTCATTTTGACTTATGCGTCCCTGTGGATTTCGGCCTATTAACCTTTACAACATAGCCTTTGAATTATTTTTTGACCCCGTGGGTTATTTCCCCATTTGCCTAGTGGTCCCCTTTCTTTAAAGTAACTATTTCACATGTGCAGATTTGTATTAGCCGACAGATGCAGAAACTGTGATCTTGACCCTTCATCGCACACCTCGCAAGGTTTGTGCTTGTGTCACAGAAAATGTTGCGAGGCTTGCGAGATGCTGCCACCTATTGTGTAACTTGGTGGGGCCATATTTTGAGTGTTGACTGATGGACAGGTGATGATGCTAACAGCTGTGTACTATCTGATGCATCTAGGCCATCCCTTGCTGACCTCGTGTAATTAAACCTTCAGTTTCAATAATGTTGCGAGGTACACAATGTGTTGACATGTGGGCACCGGTGTTATCGATTAAAAAATGAGGTGGGACCCGTTCCATTCTGCTGTGGTAACCAATGGGAAATATTTTTCCTCGCTTGCTGACTGGAAGGAGGATGTGTCATTTTCAAACTGTTGTTGACCAAATCTGGACCGTCCGTCTGGCCAACCATGTCTTTGATCAATGATGTGTTTTCAAACAAACTAGTGTTGTACTATAGCCATTCTATCTCGCTCGAGTGAATAGTAATGGTCAAGTTCGACTCAGACTGCGTAATTAAATGCTAAATAACCAGTGGATTGCTATTTTAGTGTTGCATTCTGGTTTATAAGAATTCATCGGTGTTTAGAGAAGCGGCTATTATCTCAGTTCTCCATTATCGCGATAGTTGACACTCAACAAAATAAACAGTAAGTGATACGAATGCCTTCTTTTGTAATTTTAGAATATATTAGCATTGCTTATTGAATAATTGGCGATTGTTTCCTTTTTGATTCTTGGTGAATTGTTAAGCGAATTGGCTGTTAGAGCTTATATAGGTCATTGCTAGTGATTGGTGTGCATATACAAAATTTTTCTGTAATGGCAGTCGAGAATAGGGTGTAATTGTTTGTTTTTCTTTAAGAAAACCCTAGTTCAAATCCCCTTCTATTTAAAATATATGGCATCCAAGGCATGAACTTTTGGTCCCTAGGCTACGCTTAGGGGTTACTCACAAGATATTATTGATCTGTTGAAACCTTCTAAGAGCAAGAAGCAAGAAGGAAGAGTATTGTTCTATGGACCCATGATTCATGAAGGTTTAATGGACAAACAGTGTACAATCCATGATGCCGAATTGTCGTACACTGGTTGGCAACTCTTTTCCAATTGGTTTGGAAATAGAAATTTGTCTGTTCCTTTGTGTATTCCATGGAGACTGGACTTGGATAAGCTAGTGGTACTGAATGTCTATGTAGATGTAGACTTATTAAAATATATTGCTGCAAGGTACGATCCTATGACTTGAATTGTCAGAACACATCTTGGCAAGCCTATGATTAAAGTAACCAGAGAGGAAATTGCAGAGATTTTTGGCTTACATGAATGGAGCCAGGATATGATTCCCATCAAATTGGAGGTCTTCAGGGAAGAATACAGAAACACTAAGGGTTTGATAAGGACATCCCTTATGATACCCCATTTGGTTGTGTCGAGAAGAGGGAAGAATCATAAAAAGGTTATTATTGGCAAGAATGAGCCTGAACCTTTCCCGGTAGACTACTTCGCCCCTCATTTCAAGAAGACCATCTGTGCACTATGTCAAGTTTTGGAGATTGACCTGAAGAAGACTGTGCCTATAGAGATAATGTTTATGGATGTCAACCTCCAACACCCTAGTTATAATGTGGTATATGACTTTGCCACTTACCTTGCAAAGAACATAGATTCTGGCTTAGCAGCTTTGAAGCTGGGAAGGAATTGGGTAAAATTCAGATGGTTTTCACTGTTGATTCATATGTTTTTTATATAGGGTTCAGAAGGTATTTGAAAAAGATATGGAGTTGAGGAAGATGGAAGGAGATATTGAAACGCCTGTCCAATATTGGACTAGGGTCTTAGACAAAAATGATCATAAGTTTGATTATGTCACATTTCATAATATTTTTGGATCTAAGATAAGGAAGGCTTTAGTTGTTGATCCACCCAGGATTCCAAAATAGATTCATGACTTTCTAAGACCTATGGAGAGGAGGCCTGAGCTGAATCTAACCCACAATTGGGGTGATATTATCCCCAATCATAGTACTACAATCTTCAAGGTTTTTGGCACCAATGCCATCCTGTCTATCCTACCTAAAGAAGTTCCTCTCAGACTTGGTTTTGTAGAGATTATGAGGCAATTGGGAGCATCTCAAGATTTCCATTTGCCTGCTGAACACAAGAAAGGATCCTTTTTCCCTGAATATACAACTTTTGTAGATTTTGTTATGATAAATGGAGGGTGGAGAAATTTACACTTGTTACTCAAGCCATATAGATTGAAAACTGTATGCCCTAGGAATTATGATCCTAAGGGCTTTATCTCCCAAATGAAGGCTAGACATCGGACTGAAACCTTTGTTCACAATTTCTACTATCCTGAAGATATCATTAAGAATATTTTTGATGAGGGCTTATAGGATGAGAGAAAGGCAATGTACATTGCCTATTTAAAAATGGTAAGAAGTAAACAAGAGAAAATACCTCAGTTTGATCCTGTACCTGATACTAAAGATGAGCTCAGCAGGGCAATCTATGTTCTTGATAATTTTGAGAGCATAGTAGGAGTCTTGAAGGAGGAAAGGATTGTAGAAGGAAAGGGAAAGTCACATGTTACTGAGGAGCACCCTAAGATAAGAATCGAAGAAAGGCCTACCTACCAGCCTCAAGGGAAAATAAAAGTGTTTTCAAGAAGGAAAATAAATAGGACAGAGGAAGTTACGATGAGTGTTGCATCATCCATCCTAAGGAAATCAGTACCTGGTATTATTGATCTAGATTCACCTCCGAAGAGTTCAGAACAGATTAGCACATCATCCCCAAAGAGGCCTAGAACTGATAGTATGGGGGATGTTGGCCAGAAAGGTAATGATGAGGAGGATATTATTGTAACTCTCGAGGAAATAAATTCAGAAATGCCACTAGATCCGACTGACATTGCAACGAGCTCAGGAGCCATCACCCTAAGATTGGGGAAGGATGAGATTAAAGGAATTACAAATAGTGATGATTTGAGGATGGAAGCCTGCAAAGAATTCATGATGGATGACTCTTTTATTCATACTAGTGCTTTTGAATATTTTTAATGGAGAGCTCATCTCTCATCTTATACTGAGCAAGTAGCACATGAGAGAAGTTTGCACCCAGAGCTTCCAAAACGAGCAATTTAGTCAAAGGTCAGAGTACAATTGAAGGAGAGGTTTAAGGAAATCACACGAGAACAGGGCAGAACATTGGTTCAAAAGTGTGGGATATTGCTACTCCCTGAATGGGCTATTATTGATGCTGTAGTATTTGATACAGTAAGAAGGGAAAATAAACCACTTCTTGCAATAGAGGAGGAGGTGGCATTAGCACTTAAAGGATCAACTTTTAGTGAAGAGTGGGATTCTCTGGCAATATGGTCACTATCTACAAGGTCTCAAAAACCTATTGTCGCTGAAACATCTGATTTTGGTGGTCATTTGATTGTGAAGAGAGTTGCTGATACCCCTACCTTGGAGGCTGTTGACATGGTTGTGAATGTTGCCAAATTTACTAGGGCAACCATGGAGGATTTAACTAAAAATGGAGATACTCTGAGGAACTAGTATAATGACATTCTTATTGAGTATAATAAGAGTCAACAAAGGGTGGCGGAATTGGAAACAGAAATGGTCTTATTAAGGCAACAGATGGAAATCTTGAGATCTCAAAAGCAGGTTAGCTCTAGCCAAATTATTGCTGACCCACCAATAGATCAACCCCAACCTCCTGCATAGGTTCAATCTTGGGCTATGGTCCCATATAATATGGGACAAGTGCCTATTGTGGTTGAGAAGGCCAGTACCTCGAGCGAAGATCCTTCTAGGGAAAAGTTACTCTAGCAAATTGAAGAATATAAGGAGATGGTAAATCGAATCCGGGATGCAGCAGGAAGGAATAATTCAGAAATTGTTGATACTGTGTTAAGGCATCTACATAAATGGGTCTAGAGTAAGTTGAATGGTGTTCATGTGAATTATGCCTTGATGTTGCAAGCACTTGAATTGTTTCCAAGGGATAGAGAATTAGCTATCCCTTTGCTAAATAGATGGGGCCCTAGAATGGAAAAATTGAAATTTATGGCAGTTCGAGCTAAGCAGCATGGGAATAAATATCCTACAGTCATGACAACATATCAATTTGTTAAGACTATAGTTGAGCATAAATTCCAGGGGTCTGCTGCTCCTATGGAGTCCAAAATCAAAGCACTAAAGGATATTTATGATGGAAAAGATTTGACTCCACTACCTCATATTTTGCATAGTTAGGATAGTGTCAAGCCTTTGCAGGCGACGAAAGAGAAAATGAATAATATAATGACCGCCCAAACTCATGAGATATGCAAAAATGTTGATATTCGCATGTTGGAGAACACTTTAGAGAAGTTATCACTTGTCATTTGTTTCATGGAGAATTTTGACAAGACAGCCACGTCATTAATGATAAAGTATGTACCTTATCGAAAAATGGTAGATCGGGTGGTGGCTTTCAATTTGCCGTCGGAGGAAGATTTTGAGTCATGGAAAAAGATGTTTATTGATGAACTTGAATTATAAATAATGGGGATGAGAACTACAATTTGGTCATGTAAAATATAGGTCTGGCCTAAGGTATTATATTTTGAAATGCATTCTCTTCTCAGATTCAGGTATAAATTGCTCAAATAAAATCAGTACATGGTGCGGTTGAAAGATGCTTTGGTGTCAGGGAATCAACACTTGGAACCATGCTTTCCTTTCCTCCGTAACAAATTAATCATCATTTTGTTTTAAGCTTTTCTTCTCTTACCAAGCAAATGATGTAAAGATAACTGATTAGGAATTAGCTGTCCAGTAGAAAATGGACATGTGTATCCTTTGACCTAAAGCTTGTTTGCTCCCTTGTTTTTATAAAAGGGAATTCTGGGCTGAGGAATAGGTGTGCTGAAATTACTTAAGATACATAAGAGAAGAATCAAGTAGAGGGAGAGGAAATAATATGTCCAGTTCTTTGAAGCTTTGAGTCTGTTTGGGAACTTAGTAAATCATGGGGTTTTGGAGCATACTTATGCAAATCTTGTGATTGTTTTGAGTCTATTTTCTCTCCTATTGTAATAATTTGCATGAATTTTTAATGAAAATTCTATCAAAGATGATGTTCGTTAAATTTCACTTGTTATTTCCTGTGGATTATGTTCGACTATATCTCTGGTTCAATGGACCTATTAAATGCTTCAATTGTTCAATGAGTTAATGCAAATTAGCAGATAGGATTTGCTAAAGAGTAATAGATTCATGTATTGATGAATGGATGGTAATGCCTTACATACAGATCATAGATGCTCTAGATGAAAGTTACCCTGTAGTTCAGTTTCCAGTTTGACTTCGTGCTTTAGGATATGGCACTGGTACTCTGATTGCTTATTGTTCTTGTATTTTTTGTTATAGCTTCAAGCAATTTCACTCGAATATTTCATAAAAACAAACTTAGGTGTTATTTCAATTCCTTGTTAAATAAGAGCCGAATTCTCCTGAGAAATAGCCAATTTCTTGATGGATTATCTTGTTTAACTTAGACTAGAATTTATCTATTTTTTATCCACGTATGAGTGAATCATTCTCACAATGAATGACAATATATTTTAGGGATACCCTCCTAGATCTTACAGAGTCCGAAGTGTAGGAGAGATAATAGTTTTGTTGTATTTTTCTCATTAAGTTGGTACAGTGCCTTCAGAACTTTTAAAATTGAGTATGGCAAGCTCATAGAAGCTTCTGCAGGTTCTGCTTGGGTTGTAAAAAACACCAACATTGACAATTGCCAAAAAGTTGGTGTGTGTAGGAGTTGATGGAGCTATAGTGATGCAAGGTTAAAGGAGTGGTATTTGCACAAAGCTACAAACTACTTGTGCACCATACATGCTTGGCATTCACTACATGGCTCATAGAGTGAATTTAGCATTCAAAATTGTAAGAAAGTTTCCTACAGTATCAAAAGTTGAAAATCTAGTTTGCAAGATTCACGCATACTTCTACCAAAGTCCCAAACGTTTCCTTGAATTTCAAAATTTTGCTAAGGGAATAACACTTGGAAACAAGCTTCTCAAGGATGTCGATACCAAGTGGATCTCCCTGCATGGATCAAGGAAACGAGTTCTTTTAGAATATCAATCCTTGATTGGAGTGATGTACGAGCATCACAACACAATAGACAAAGCTCCTGACCTCTTACATAGGTTAAGCGATATAGAGACACTCTTGGATTTAGCTAGTGTTCTCCCCATGCTGGATGAGATGAACAAACTTGTGAAGAAATCCCAAGATAGAACTATGTATATTTATAAATATGCCAATCTATGTAAACTTACATGCTTGGCCCTTGATCATCTATATCTAGATCTAACACAAGAAGGCACAAATTATTTGATGTGGTGGAAAATTACTAATTTGAGTAATCCTGATAATTATTTACAATTTAATGCAAGCGGGCACTTATGTATTTGTGTACATGGATATGAGATACCAATGCACCATTGTAAGATAGCCAAGTGCTCTAGAAAAAAAGTACCTGTTAATGAGGAATATTTTAACGACATTGTTAAATCTATTAGTGATAATTTGAACTAAATTGCAAAATCTCTTTCCTCAGAGATTCGTGAAAGATTCCCTTGACATGAAATACTTGAAGCCATGGGTATTGTGTATCCTCAATTTTGGGTAAACCGAGATAACCCAAAATATTTTCATGATCAAGTAAAAATCTCGATCGAATAGTTTTCAGAAAAGGTAACATACAATGAACAAATAATAGAAGGAATTTAAAATAAAAATAAGCTTAGAAAGAAATGTCGGAGTTTTGCAACAGCTATGAGGGAGCAGTATAAATCCATGGGCAATGAGAAGGCCTTTGAACTAGGATCAATAAAAAAGGTTTGGACAAGCTTAGGTCAAAGTGCAATATTGCATGGTTCGATGTCAAAATATTTCAAACTTGTTGATTTATCTCAAACAATGATATTGGGGTCGGTGGAAGATGAGAGAGTTTTCAATACATTGGGGTTTTTGAAATCAAATTTAAGAAACAAACTGGACAAGAATTTGGAAAATTGCTTGAGGATGAAAGGAACTATGCATAATGTCAAAAAAATTCCTTTTGAAAGGGCACTTGCAATCTGGAGGCCCACATGTGAAAGAAGAGGGACTGGGTTGTGAAACATAGGCTCTCCAATTCCAACAATCACCAGTACTGGTGGTACTGGCAGTGGTAGTGGCAGTGGGACTGGGCCTAGGACAGATGACAATGATATTGAAATTGACTAAAAATCAAAGGATGAATGTTGAATTTGAGACACAAGTCAAAGAAAGTGTAGAGCAATCTCAGAATCAAGATGACTCTTTTACTTTATCTGAGGATGAGCATCAGTTTGAGGACACTGACTCCATTTGGGAAATGGAAGATAATTAGCAGGTTTTAGGTATTTTTACTGCACTTCATGAATCAATTTCCATTGTTCCAAACTCCAAGCCGTAGTTGATGTTTGATGATATTTTATATTGTATTCAATGAACATTGAAATTGTGAATCATTGCACTTCATGATATCTTATTTTATATTGCACTCAAGCACTGCATGAATCATATTTCAAACTATAGTTGATAATCTTTTATATTGTATTCAAATAAATTGTGAATCATTGCACTTCAAGTTCAGGATATTTTATTTTATATTGCACTCCAAGTCTCCATGATATTTTATATTATATTGCACTTCATAAATCATAATACATATGCCAAAGTCAAATTGTAGTTGATGATATTTTATAAATTATATAAAATTCAATACCATCGTCCTAACAATGCTTCATTGGCAGAACCCCCATCACAGTCCCTCTGACAGCCTGATGAAAATAGCTCACAACCTATTATCGGTGTAACAATACTCTATCGGGATGAATCCTAATGTGCTCTCTAGATATACCGATAGAGTCGTCAACAAAAGTAACCATGAATTATAATTTATGACCATGGGCATTAAATTTGAATTATTTTATTTTATCAATAATCACAAAAATATACCACACTTTGATTTTATGAACAATGCAAATTATACAAATTCGTGACAAGGTCCATATTATAGCCTACATTCACATTGCTGATCCATAAATATTAAACAAATTTGAAATTCCATAGTGAATACTCTATCGGGCTGACTCCTAACTCCTAAGGTTCTCTCCCGATAATACCAATAGTGTCAAGTTGTCAACAAAAGTAAGCATGATTTATAACCATGGCCGATGGGCATGAATTATCGAATGCATAAAGTACATCGGAGGAACTATGGTGCATCAAGGAAAATTTATTTGGCGTCTGCCCGATAGAACGAAGGATAGGTGTCCATCGGTGGAGAGGGTGGCTATCGGTGAAAGATTGATAAGACATCCTGGGGCATCACGCAACCATGTTGCGGTGCATTTATGAACCAAAATTGAATTGAATTATATCACAAGTTTATCGCATAGTTGTTACAAAATCTTGGAACATTTCGCTTAGGGAAAAAGTAAAAAGGCAAAAACTTGGAGTTTTGACACAGCAAAGACTGGTGGATTGTGGAGGCAACTCGGTGAGACTCACGTAAGTACTTCACTTTGAGACCTAGCTAAGAATACATTTTACTCAAAATCTTAATATTTAAATAATGGGAGAGAGTACAGACAAACCCAAAGCTAAAAAATAGAAAATCGAAAAGCCTAAGAGCCTCCTAAATGAAGACTTGATAGATCAATGTCCTGGGTCGGGGCCGAGACCCAAGAGGAGTGCTCAAATAAATCCTTACATAATTGATTATGGGACAAACAAAAGGGCTTAGGGGATATTTGGACATCGCAACGAGGGTACGACCTCTTCATGTACAATTATAGAAAACAGTTTAGGTTTCAACCAGTCTGCAATCCATGAAGGTTGAACCTGGGAAGAGTTGTGGTGCCCAATGTGTTTGTGAACAGAGAGCTAATTAAAGATCTTGCTACCAGATATGACCCCAAGAAAAGAACTATTCAATCACATGGCAGGGGTGACATGCTTGTTATTTCTAGGGATCTCATTTATAATGTATTTTAGTAACAGTGTTCACTGAATTTATCATTCACGATCAAATATCTCTTGATAGAGTATCGCCACATGGATACTAGCTATAAGATGTGGAAATTACCTTTGCATAGACTGAAGGATGAAGGAGGCCAACTCAGGAGGTTCTCTAGTAGTGAAAACCCTCCTTTCCATGAATATTTGTTCGAAGAGTATTTCCGGTACACCTATTATTCAACTGGTCCGGTTTTGGGAGTAGAGGTTTCGCCTCTCATGTCGATTGCCCCAATCGTCTTAGCTGTAGACATATAGAGCAAGGATGCCAGACCATTTTATTATGCTAGCTACTTGGCCAACGCCCTACATCGCGGGCTTGAAAATATTAAAAATAGTAGTGATAATATTAATTTTGAACACTTTTCTTTGCTTATGCATTTTCTATTGTACAAGGGACAAGTCAAAGGGGTCCAGAGTGAAGAATTAAGGATAAAAGATACAGATGAAAATGGAGATTTTAAACCTGTACAAGTGTGGACTTCATTGTGGGACAACCGATTTGGTAGGTCTCATTACCTTTATTTTGAAGACTTTTTTGTAAAACCATTGATGAAGTTGTTGGGGTATCCACGTAGTTATAACCTATCCCCAAAATTACAAATATTTCTAAGACCAAAGGAAAATGACCAGAGAAATAAAATGAATCATAACCGGGGAGACTGGTATGCTTTCCCTGATTGTATAGTGATAAGGGTTTATGGGTTCGAAGAGGCTCCACACTTGATGCCACGAGTAGTTCCTGACCAAATTTTTTTTTAGAAATTGTGAGACAGTTGGAAAAATTTGATTCTAAACACCTCAAAGGACATAGCAAATAATCAATTATGCCCATCACCTTATGTTTTGGAGACTTTATAGTGGTTGCCAATGAAGAATATGGAGAAATGGATGGTAAATTAGCACAATACAACCTACCTCTAGTTGATGTAAGGAAACAATTTGATGCAGAAGGGTTTATTCACCAGGCGAGATTATTGCAGGAGTATCAGGGTATGAACTTTTGTTCTCAATCGAAGATGTCATAAGAAACCACATGATGAGGCTTGCACCAAGGAAATAATGGCCACCTATAACAAGATTATGCTTGCAAAGGAATGGAAGAGGAAAAATGTCTCATCTTATTCAAAGGCATTTGGTGAGATACAAGATCCTTTATCAAGAATTGAGCAACTCATCGTCATGTCAATGAACTGGTAAAGGATGTTCCCCCAATTTTTTTTTATGCACCTCATGCAACCTATTCAGGAGCACAAGCTGAAGACATAGAGCCCTTGGATTACATACCTTCACAACCTACTCCTGAGGTTTGTTTTTCTGTAGATGCTAATATAAGTGAAGAAGAGAAAGGTGATGAAGAGGTTGAGCAGTTCAAACAAATCAATGCTCATGTGATTGCATAGTATGAGCCCCCTCAAGAGAAGAATATTATAAAATTTGAGGCATCAAATGAACTATCTGATGATGTGAGGGTCAGGGTTAGACAACAATTTATTTCTGATTTTGATTTTGTTAAATCTTTTGAATTTAAATCATTTGTTTATGAATATAAAGGTAGAAAAATGAGACAATAGATCTACAGGATATCACTCATGAACATGAGGCAACCACTCTGGAGGAATTGAAAAGGGAGGTAGAAAAGGAAATGGATTCTATTACTCCTGAAAGAGGTAGGGAATGTCTTCAAGAATCTAGAGTGTTGCTCCTGCCAGGGAGGGATATTAGCTCTTCAATTGTATTTGATAGCTTCATAAAAAGAGGGGATACGGCAATGAACTTAACAGAAGAAACAAGTGACAGAATGTATTTAGGATCTGGGTACAACCCAAACGAAGCCAACTTGCTTATTTGGTCACTGTATCCCCATGATAAAAGACCTACTATAATTAGTAATCCAAACCAAGTGTTTGGTCATTTCTTGGTTAAACAAGTAGTGGATACCAACCCTATGGACACAAAAAAATTGAACATAAATGTGGCAAAATTTACCAAAGCACAGATCGAAAAATTGATTAAGGAAAATGACAAACTGAGGAAGGAGCTAGCAAATGAGAGAGAGAAATCATCTTCCTCCTCTACATTAGATTCATACTCCCCATGGCTTTAAAAAGATAAGAGAGTGTTTGATGCATTGGCTAATGCAACCTACTAGAAGAATTGCCATCTGAAAGCCCAGGGGAAATGCAAAGAATTAGAGAAAGAAGTGAAAAGCATCAAATATAACACTGCATCTGAAATGATAAAAGAAAGGTTCAATAAAATGATGAAATGTGCTATTGAATATTGGGAAGTATTCAAATACACATGCATTGCATTGGTGGAGAATGACTGATTGTAGCTTAGAATGATGGAGAAAAAAAAGGAGCTCACAGATAAGAATGTCATGAAAGGACAAATATTGCTGACATATAACAAGTTGGTAGAATCACATAATGGATATCATAACAGGCTTAGGGAATATTTAGACTTCTTTGATTTAGTCCCACTCCCGACACTTCATTTTGGCATTGGAAATCCATGAGAATATGATGATTGGAAGGAAGAGCTTGCTAGGTTTCTAAATGTTGTGTTGCAAGAAATAAATAATGAGGTTATGGTTTTACAAAACACTCATAAACAACTTGAAAAAATAATATCTATGGAATATGATATGAAAGAGGCGATCTCTAACATGGACACCTATGTTGAATATGAGTACATCCATCACCTCTCTGCAGTCAATCTGTTTATTAGCCAAACTGTAGATGTGTCAGAATCAGATCCAATGGGACAACCATCAGATTCAGAGTTTGAACACTAGTCGATAGCATGATGAGCGCCCTATCATGGAGTAGAAGCCTTGAATATATCTTAGGTGGTCAGTGGTCACGGGCTTGTCTTTGGAGATTAACGGATTAGTGCATTCACCTGTGACATTGTTTTATTTATAATTTGAGTTATGTCTAGTTGTCAAATGACATGAATTTTCGCAAGGGGTTTGTAGCTTGTTGCCTCTCATATATAAGAGAGATCAAGACCCCAATAGGGGATCAATGGATCATCACATCATTTTTAATTAGACTTTAGAGTAGAAAATAGTAAGAAGATAGATAATAGATTGCACCAATTCACCCATCCATCTCATATCATAAACTATTTTTATAATGCATATCATTTGAACTTTGAAGATCAATACAATGGAGAAGGTTACACATATTTACTAATTTTCTTTCAAGTATTCAAATTTTGTGGATTCATATTCTTATAAGTTATTAACTTATTTGGCTGTCTCCAAAGTGGTTGTTTATGTTATTCAAATTGAGTGTGTGGAAATACATTTAATTTGTCAGTACATTGAATTTGAATTCTTCAGGAATAGGGGTTGTGACCACGGGGTTTTAGATTTATTTATGGACATGATCATTGATCAAGTAGTAATGTGGGCCACAAAATGGATATTTTCACACAAATCTCTACAATTTGTGCTAATCATAAAATCAAATGTAGTGTATTTTTGCAGTATGTGGGATGTGGGTGAGGTGTAAGTTGGTGGATATTGATCAGGATTTTTAGTCAAAACATAACAGAAGCTAACAGTTCAACATCCATAACTTAGAAGCTCTACCAAGAATTAAATATAATGAGCTAACAGTTCAACATCCATAACTTGGAAGCTCTACCAAGAAGTAAAAATAATGAGCTAACAGTTCATCACTAGTTCAAATGATAAAATAAATAATACAAAATCTAGATAATTGAACATCATCACATTACTAAAGTTTGAATTTGATATTTTCAATTGAATTTCACATGAAGGAGTGCATATTGGCATTGGAAATACAAAATCTTGCCAATGCCCAAAGACAAGTCTGCACAAAGCTAAGTTGGAACTTCAAAACTCATATTATCAAAGATTGAAAATAATAAATTTGGTCACTATATCAACTTTTCTAGCAACTTCCACTCATCAAGTGGTGGAATTTCCATTTTCTCTAACTGATGTTGTTTGACTTGAATTTTTGTTAACATTTCATGATTGTAATTGGAAATAGAATCTATCTTGAATTCTTCAGTCAATTTTGCATTCAAGGTTATCAGTGTTATGATGGAATCAAAATAGTTCACATTTGGGTTCTGAGGAAACTGGTCCAACTCCAAATCAATCTTGCTTGCACCTTCCATCTTCTTTCTAAAACCATCCTTTCCAATGAATCGCTCATTTGTGTCAAAAGCCTCTGGAAAACCATGCTCTGTGAAGTTACTTACCTTTTCATCCACCACCTTCATCTTGTCTGCAACCAAATGCAAATATTCCTTTGTTCCACACATTCTCAAACACTTTTCAGTGATAGATGACAACTTCATTGAGGTTTCAATCGAATTTGTAGATTTCCCTTTTGATTTCAGATCATTATCACTGGCTTTGTAGATTATTTATAGAACTTGATTTGCAGATTTCTCTAATTCCAACACCTTTTTGTTTTCCACTAAATATTTGTTGAGCTTCTTATAATGTTGTCTAATAGCATCAATCAATTCAAACATGTCACACAAATGATCAAACCTCTAAATGATTTCATCCCAGATATTTTGTTTCATATGCCTCACTATATCTCTACAAAATGCAGATAACTTATTTTGAGAAGACTTAATTTCTTCTTTTGCTTCTGTCAGCTCTGTCTCCACTCTTTCATTTGTTTTTCTTTGTTTCTCCAATTTTTGTTCCTACTGTGCATTTTCATTCGCAATGTTTAGTCTTAATTTTTCTGGAGTGGATTTTTCCTCATCATATTTCTTGTTGCTCTCATCTAGCCTTCGCTTTAGGTCATTCACTTCTCTCTCATTTGATTTATCCTCTTTGCTTGTTGATGTAGAAGCAAATTTTATTAGTCTTTTTTCTAATTCATTGCTTTTGTTATATGTTGCTTTCCTCTTTTCTTTCTCAATTGCTAGGTCTACCTACAACTTTTCTATTTGGGTCTGCAAACATTTCTTCTCTCTATCTTGCTTTAGAAATGATGTGTAGGGTATGTGCAGGATCATGATGGGCCAAAAAGTGGCGATATGTAAATCATATGATGGCCCATGTAGCTGACAACTTTTTTTTACCCAAAATTGATGAAACGAAAAGGGTTTTTAGAGGAGATTTTTAAATTTCCACCAATATAAATTATGTTTTAATTTGAATTTAATAAATAATTATTATTCATTTTCTATTAGAATTACAAATAAAGTCCTCATTGATAGGTTGATTGAAAAACATCTATAACTTTAAAATGGTATCACATTTTTTGAATCTGAAATATGTGTCACATTTTATGCTTTGCATACTATAGGATTAAAAAAAAAAAATTGAATTTCATGATTTTTTAACCAAATTAAGGTGATTAGACAGACGAGCTTTTATATTTTTTAAAAGTTGTAATAAAAAAATCATAATTAATTATTTACATGGAAAAAAATTATTAAAAAATATGCATCACATCGGGACATGAGTCCTCTACTTATACCTAAAAGCTTATAAAAAAATATTATCATTTTATTGTGGTTAGGGTGGTCAGACATACACCTACTTCTTATTTTTACCCTAAAATTTAAATACTACAACATTGAAATTTTTAATTTTCACCAAATAGATTTATTTATTTTAAATAAAGGTCTAGTAGTTTAGAAACTACATTCAATTTGCTACATATTCTATTTTTACATTTTTTTGAAATAATATAGATAACTTATTTAAATTTTTACATCAAGTTGTCTAACTCTGATTTTTTGTCTTTTTATTGCCACTTAAGGGCCTCTTTTTTCCATGGTGATCCTACACATACCTTGTACACCAATTCATTGTTCTTCTTTGATACATTAATTTTGTCATTATTTTTCATGCCAGAAAAATCAAATTGAAAATTGGTTACCTAGTATTTAGATCGATCCGTTTGATTTGTTGGTTTGTTTTGAACTGTGGGAACAACAATTGTGTACTCCCTGATTTCTTTATTTGTGTCAAATGTGGGTAATACCATGGTTTTTGCAGGCTCTAAAGTTACTACAGATGCACTCTCCATCAGTTCCTTCTTTTCTTTTTTATTCAAGTCTGATTTCTTTTTAAACTCTTCAATGAAATCATAACCTGGGGAGGCAGGAATAATGGAATGCTTGAATGGCGAAGGAATAGTTGTACTTGCAGTTGCTAATGATGTCGCACCCACACTAACTAAAATTTGGGGAGTGTCTGGAAATAAATCATTTGTGGTACTGGTGGATCCACTGATAGTGTGACTTGGACCTATCAAATCATTTGCCTCTTTTGATTGCCTTGATCACCTGGTGTTTCTGTGGTATCTTTTATTGTTTTCCTCTTAGTATTGTGTTTAATTTTTTGTTGTAGCACATGTTGACCACTACTAGTACTACTACCCATACCATCATCACCAATGGCACTCCCAATTGCACTAAGTTGTCCACCAAGGGCATGTCCTAGTTGTGATTGTATCTGACCATGAGGATGACGATTAGGATCTCTAACAAATTGAGTTTGACTTGTATTCCTTAGGTCTACATTTTCAGCTCCATGCCCAAGGCTAGATTTATCACCTATTTTTCTATGCTCAACACCTGGTATTGTCCAAGGGCCTTGTCCTTTGGACCCCAAAGGACCACCTTGATAACCAATTTTTTCAAGTATGGTTGCTCCTGAAGTATATGTTGAAGCATATTCTTCTTTTGCGGCCTCACTTAAACCAAGTTTGTAATTGGCATGGCTTTGTTCTTCTTCTTCCCTATCAATATCATCATTATATTCATCATCAGATTCATCACTTCCTTTGCTTCCATGTTGATAAGGATGCTCTATATTCCACAATTTGCTAAACTCTTTATCTTCTTTGTTAGCTCCATACTCTGCAAGAGCTCTTGGATCACCTAGGTCCTTCTTCATAGACCAAAAGGTAGTAATTTTTTATCATAGCCAATTTTTATCTATAAGTTCCTTCTCTAGAGAACCTAGAATTTTTACTCTACTAGATGGTTTATCACTTTTTTTATAAAAATTGTTGTATTTCCTGCTTGTCTTTCAGCGCAATGCCATAATTTATGCTGACAATTGTTTAAAAGAAATACCATTCTCAGCAACACCTTTCTCCATTGTTATTTTGACCTCATCCCAAGAATCCTTATTTCTCAAGTTTTCAAGCAAGGGTTTACTTTGATGTTGAATTCTATTTGCATCATTCCTATTGGCCACAATCATCGATTTAATGATGTCACATGGATCATACTACCAGTGACAGATAGCATCAAAGTCAAGAAAAATCAAAAGATTATGTGCCACAATAAATGATTTTCTCTCAAATGTGAACCCTCCACATGAAAAAGGTAAAGAAGGAAATAAGGTCTTATTTTGCTGACTGAGAAAGTGTAGTTCATCAGCACTCTGCACTTGCCTTACATATTCCAATGCAAAAACCCTTTTTGTCACATGGATTGGAATTTTATATGGTTGTACTCCCGATCCATAAAATCTTAGCACAATATATATTCTTCCATTAAGTACCAATCAACCAATTGTATTTATTTTCCTAGTTGTATGTAGTTTCTACATGACATAGGCAATCTAGGCATTGGAGTATTTGTAATTACTTGATGCAATGGAGCCAAAAAATTAGTCTACAAAATGACTGTAGTTCCTTTGAGAATCATGCATCCTTATCTCAGTGGTCCATTAATATACTAGAGCCATTTTATTTTCCTCTGCATTACTATAGGGTTGAATCTGAAGGTTGTTGGTCTGAAACATTCCTCTAAATTTGAATATAAAAAGATAGCACAAGTAGTTTGTGAACCTAAATGTTTATGCATGGGTTCTACAATGTGCAGAGTATAATTATATTTGACATATTCATTAGCATAATGGATATTATATACCATTTCAAGGAAGCTTGCACCCACTTCCAAATTACTATCCAGATCGAGGAAAAATGCTAGCATGGAAATAGTATCATGAACCCATGGTTTAAAAATATCCAAATTATAAGGAGGCTTATGATCACCTTTCAATTTGTTTCTATCCTTAACTATTTTATTTAAGAAATCATTTTTCAACCTTTCTACCACTGCTTCATAATCACTAGCAAGCTTTTCTAGGTCAATGTGGTGGTTTTCAAATTCTTCAGTTGTAAACCCCAACACTTGTCCAAGTTCTATTGCATTAATGGATAAAAATTCTTCTTGGTTATGTTTATTAACGATTTCTCATTTCTTATCATCATAATTTTTGGCACAAACCATGATAAATTTTGGGCAAGGGGAAACTTCATGTAACATCGTGCGCCCTAATCCAGTTACCCACAGTGCACTGATACTATCAACTTGCATGTGCTTTGCAGCCTTATTTTGAGATGAAAATCTAAGTTCTGAGGTACGCCTACCATAGATTTTAGGATCATAAATATATCATGGTACCCATCGGTGAAACCAGGGGTTTTAAGCAATTTTGCATAATGCATTTTTTTATCAGACATTGCTCTAGTGGTACTGATGGTAGACATGGTTATACAAATGTGAAGTTGTGAAATTAGAATTACCTAATAAGTAATACCTATTAGTCCTCCTTAATTTTAATGAATTCTTGAGTCTCTAAAGTCTAAACCCAAACTTCAAACTTTGAGAAAATAAGATTTTAAGAAATTTCAAACGATGAAATGTAGCTGCAAGAATTCTTTCACTTACCCAGATTCTGAATCCCGACTCTTAAAAACTGGAATGTTGTTGTTGGAAGTGGAACCGTGGAATCCAAAACAGGGTGGTGCACTGCAATGAGCAATCTGAAGATTGAAGACTTTAAAAATCACTATACAATTTCAAAGTGCAATTTGTTTTAAATGCCAGCACTTTTTTTCTCGTAATTGGAACATTAAATTGAATGACACATCTTAGGAGTTAGGTCTACAAGACTACAAGTTGAAAATTCTTAACCATTGATCTTTCTAAATCTAATAGTTATAGCGTGATTCCAGAGGTTTAGGTTGGGAAGCTCATCGCTCTGTGCATTTCATTCCGAAATGCAACTACAACCATACATCAAATGTTCGTCCAATGGTTGAAACCTAAGTAATTTATGATATTAACTTTAAAGTTTTAAAAAAAAACATTAATCACTTGACAGTTGACACTTAGTAGTACAAAGTGCTTTAAATTCTTTATTTCTCAAAATTGGAACATTAAAGTGAATGACACATCTTAACTCTTAGGTTTAGAAGTTGCAAATTCTTAACCATTCATATTTCTAAATCTAACGGTTATAGGGTGATTCTGGAGATTTAAGTTGGCAAGCCCATCGTTCTATGCATGTCATTGGGTGCTGCCACAATAATGGGTTACACTTTTTGGGACATCCTGATTTTTGCTGAAATCGCATATTTTTAGAAAATATAATGATTTAAGCCTTAAAAAGGTTCCATTTTAAGGGTTTTAATTGAAGAGGGTTTGATCAAACCCACTTATATCAAACCCCTTTGGATAGAAAGCCGCTAGTTTTAAACCATACCTATAATGGAGTCTCCTCTACACCTATCAAAATGCTGATAAAAAACTACTTTTGATTTACCTTTTAGGGGATCAAATTAATTTATTTAAAATTAATTTTTTGTAAACATGTAGTCCTTATTATAAGCTTCCCAAAAAGTATAATTTTAAATATATTTAATTTTATTATTATATTTAAATTTTTTATTTCTTGTGAAAGTAGGTTTTTCAATGAACATCGAAGTCTTTATTTCATACATACAAAAAAATAGGAAAAGAGACAAAAAAAAATCTTTAAAATGCATGTACACTATCTATTGATGTCCTTATTCCAACAAAAAAAGAATAAGTTAATTCAAATGAATAGAAAAAAAGTTATGCAGCTGAAAGTATAATATATCCAAATTATAATTACTCTGAATTTGGAAATTAATTAAATTATATATATGCAACCAAAAATTATGGAAAAATATCCGTCCACTAGATAATTCTGTGAAAACACTATATTTAAAAAATTATAATTGTATTCTTTCTATTAAAAAAAGTTATGCAGCTGGAAGTAAGCATCAGTTTTTGAAAATGACGTTTAGTAAAAGAAATAAGTTAATAAAAACTACATAAAATAATTCACAGTTTATTTTTTATTTTAAAAAATATATATAATTAGATTCTCAACACAAAATATCACAAATCACTACTTTGCTTCATCTTCAAATTCTTAATGGTTTAGCTTCTATAGGCGTACGAAAGTGAAGATCTGGTGAAAAATATTGATTTCAATGTCAAGTTTGGCCAAAAAGTGTAACCCATTATTGTGGGATCACCCCATTACGAAATGCAACTACAACCATACATCAAATGTTCATCCAACGGTTGAAACTTGAGTAATTTATGATATTAACTTTAAAAATAAACATTAATCACTTGACAGTTGACAGCAGGCCTGGAATTTGATGGTCTATTTTAGAGTTATACCGTATATTACAGCTATAAAATTTATTAGACCGTATAGTTTGACTTGCTATATTTTTATTAAACCGTAAAAAATTATTATATAATATTTTAATTTATAATATATATCATTTTTTAATTTTTATTATAAAAAGAAAATAGAATATAACTTTTTTGAATATTTTTAATATGAATTTAGAAACTTTTGATATTTTTATAATAGCTATCATTTTTTATATTAATATGAGTGATTTATAATATTATTATAAAATTATATATTAATTTAGAATCTTTTCAAAATTTAAAAAATAATTATTTTTAATTTTTAGAATATATTTAACAAGATTTATTTTTAATATGATTTTAGAAACTTTTGTTAATTGTTAATTATAACAGTAGACTTTTATATTTATCACTAATAGTTATCATTGTTTTCTAATTTTTCAAGATATCGCATTTATAAAAGATTTTATATAAAAATTCATAAATTAAACAATTTTTTTGATAGGCATTTAAATGACCAAACCATCATAAAATTTTCATATGACAGGTACCCGATAGGGGTGACCATCAAATTTTAGGACTGGTTGATAGTGACACTTAGCAATACAAAGTGCTTTAAATGTTTTGTTTGATTGTTTCTCAAAATTGGAACATTAAAGTGAATGACATTATGACACGTCTTAGGTCTACAAGTTGTAAATTCTTATTCTTAGGTACGTGCAAGATTATGATGGGCTAAAAAGTGGCGATATCTAAGTGATATGATGGCCCATGTAGCTGAGAATATTTTTTTTACCCAAAACTGATGAAAGGAAAAGGGTTAAAGGAGAATCCAAGATTTCTACCAATATAAATTATTGTTTGATTTGAATTTAATAAATAATTTTTATTCATTTTCTATTTGAATTACGACTAAAGTTCTAATTGATCGGCAGATTGAAAAAAATATATAGCTTTCAATGGTATCATATTTTTTGAATCCAAAATATGTGTCACATTTTATGCTTCACATACTATAGGACTAAAAAAAATTAAAAAAAATTTCATGAAGTTTTGACCAAGTTAAGGTGGTCAGACATACAAGTTTTTATATTTTTTAAAAGTTGTAATAAAAAAATCATAATTAATTATTTAATTGGAAATTTTTTACAAAAAAATATGCATCACATCGGGACATGAGTCCCCTACTTATATCTGAAATATTATAAAAAAATATTATCATTTTATTGTGGTTAGGGTAGTCAGACAGACACCCACTTCTTATTTTTTCCCTAAAATTTAAGTACTACTGCATTGAAATTTCAAATTTTCACCAAATAGATTTCGTTTAAAAATAAATAAAACTAGTAGTTTAGAAACTAAATTAAATTTTCTACAAATTCTATTCTTACATATTTTTGAAATAATATGGATAACTTATTCAAATTTTTACGTCAAGTTTCCTAACTCTAGTTTTCTGAATTTTGTTGCCACTTAAGGGCCTGTTTTTTCCATGATGATCCTGCACATACCCTTTTAACCATTGATCTTTCCTAATCTAACGATTATAGGGTGATTCCGGAGGTTTAAGTTGGGAATCCCATCGCTTTGTGCATTTAATTACGAAATGCAACTACAACGATACATGAAATGTTCATCCAACGGTTGAAACTTGAGTAATTTATGATATTAACTTTAAAGTTTAAAAATAAACATTAATGACTTGACAGTTGACACTTAGCAGTACAAAGTGCTTTAAATTATTTGTTTCTTGAAATTGGAACATTAAAATGAATGACACGTCTTAGGTCTACAAGTTGTAAATTCTTAATCTTAATCGTTGATCTTTCTAAATCTAATGGTTATAGGGTGATTCTAGAGGTTTAAGTTGGGAAGCTCATCGCTCTGTTCATTTCATTACGGAATGTAACTACAAACATACATCAAATGCTCATCCAATGGTTGAAACTTGAGTAATTTATGATATTAACTTAAAAAAATTAACATGACATGTGTTTTAAATTCAATAGCATAAGCATTGGCCTAACAATGCTTTATTAGTGGAACCCCCATCACAGCCCCGCTGATGGCCCGAAGGAAAAGACTTATAACTCATAAGGTGCACTCCCCGATATACCAATAGAGTCAACACAAATAAGCACATCGCTATAACACATAAACATCAGTGGAACGAATGATTGCATTCCTCCGATGGCCCGATATAACTGTAATACCCCTCTATTTTACCTTCTGGTTGGACAGTGTGTCCTTGTGTTGTTATGTTGCTTCGATGTGTTTTTGGGTATTTAGATACCTTATTACATGTTTTTTTTGTTAGTACTTTGACTTGGTACTCGGTTGTTAATTGATCGCTATCTATAGAGCGACGTGAATGTTATATTTTGATGTGTTGGTATTTTAATCATATGTTATCTTATGACATGCTTTAGATTAGCATTGTGAACAATTTCATGAATGATGTTTTAAGTTTTGATTACATTAATGATGTTAGATACGTCAGTTAGTGATACTGTATTGGTGAAGGGGATGGATTGCACCACTCGCTTCTGAGCGCCCTACAATTCCATGATTTCCTCCTCACAGTGTGTTTTGATTATGACATATATATGCATGTGGATATACTCTTTGTTCGTAGGTTGACAGGTACAGGACATCGACTCCACCTAGTTTCACAGGTTTGAACGTGTCCAATGCCCAATGATAATCGATTGGGAGATAGTAGCTAGGTTTTGTGTGTCAAGTCGTCACCCTAGCCCTAGTGTGTCATTAGGTGTTGTCAGGTTGTGTTGCTTTGAATATTATTCCCTCTCTTCGTTATTTAATTTCAAGTTGGAAAAAGCTAATTAAATGGTTTTTTGTATTTAAAATATTGATTAAATTAATTTGGTTTTTTATGTTGGAATATGACATTTAATTAATTGATTAATTTAATTGAATTAATAAAATGATTTAATCTTGGATTAGCTTCATTCTATTGAATTAATTAAATTGAATTAAGATACTTGTTTGAATTGATTGATATTTTAATTAGAAATTGGAATTAAAATTGAAAATAAAAGAAAATGTTTAAAAAAGTCAATTTAGAAAAAATTGAATTCAAAAATTGGAAAAATGAGATATTTTCTATTTTCTATTTTCTGAAATTGATGAGGGTAGTTGCATTGATATTTTGGAGATATTTTGGAATTTTCTCTATTATTGAATTTTTTCTTCACAATTTTGGGGATCATGAAGTTTTGGAAAATTGAAAATAGAGGAGAGGAACAATTGTTGCATTTTTGTGGGTTTTGGATCGAAGTTGTGAAAATTGTTGATCTGAAAAGGGTATCAAAGCAAGGAGTTGGACACTATCTGGATCTTCTCAAACTCAAGGATATGGAATCTCTTTATTGATTAAATTTAGTTGTTCTATTATATATGTTTTTTTGTTTCGAAACATTCAAAACCTAGGTTGTTTTACAAATAAAACCCATCTTAGTCTTGCTTCAAATTTGAAAGAAAAGAAAAACCTTGTTGGAAAATAAATTTCTCCATGGAAATGATGGTGTTCTCGGCTGGAAATTATAATTTTAGTGTTATTTCCTCAATTAATTATGTTAATTCCTTGTGAATATATAAATATATATATATTTTATATATATTTCTTATGGTTTGGATTGGGAAACAAAAGACTCTGTTTTTATTATAAAAGAAAATCGGATTTTTGGGGAAAAATCTGCAAGGATAAAATTATAAAAAATTATAAAAAAAAAAAAATTAAAAAATTAAAAAAAAAGAGGAGTTTCGGAGGGAAGCATTGGGGGCTCACCCCTACTGTGCCCCCCATGGGAAGCACGTGGGGAGAGTCGCACCTAGCACAGCCCCCAACCGCCATTGCGGGTGGGAGGTGATTGTGGAAACACAACCACCACCCACGGTGGTGGGTTCGGTTGTGTTTACACAGTTGGGCCCACCACTGTGGGAGTCGGTTGTGTTTACATAGTCGACTGCCCCACCAAAAACCGTCGCCCTAGGTCAACATGTCACTGCTGCCACCTATGTATTATGTGGCTAACGCCCTTCAAACCGCCCATCCTTAGCACGCGGCCCAAGGTCCACGTGGCCCAACCTCCAGGGTTTGTGTGTGGTTCGAGGATGCCTTTGGATGCGAGTTTTTTGTTAATAAAATAAGTATTTCTATAAAACAATATTTTATTATTATATTAATATTTAATATTATAATTTTAATATATTTATATTAATATTTAATATTATAATATTATATACATTTTAAAAGATAATTTATTGAAAGCATGATGTATGATTAATTGAAGAAATTAAAATTTGGTGTTCTTAAACAAATTGTTGAATTTATTTTAAAATAAAATTATTTTGGAAAAGACAAATATTAGATTTGAAGAATTCATGTTTTAATAACGAGACCCTTTGACCTTAAAATGATTTATCTTGCAAAGGAGACAATATTTTATTTAAAACGAGAAATTTTGATTTGTTTGATATACGAGTTAATCTATCATGTATTTAAATGCTAATAGGGAAATAAAATGATTAGTATTAATTTCTCCCTTATTGAAATGGAGTATTTAATTCAGTTCTATTAATGTGATTAAATACTGAATGCAAATGAAAGATGTGGATTTAGGAAATCCAAAGTAGATTTAATTCTGATTAAGCTGCTTGTTTAAAAGTGATTTCTTACATTATTGCATTGGGGAAAATTGGTCAGAAGGGTTGTTAATTCTTCCATATGGGGATCTTACATTATGTGGGTTGTCATGTCATGTTTGTCCACCTATTGAGAGTTCCTTGGGTAGTGCATGGTGTCTAGTCAATGTTTACCCGGTTTCCATGAACGGGGATGTTTTATGTCTCCCGTGAAAGGAGTGGATTATGGGATCCGCGTCTCCTTGTAAAGAGTGACCTTGTTATGTGATTTTTTGCCTCCAGTGTTGGAGTGAGTTTCATTTTATGTCGCCTCCTGAGAAAGGAGTGGTCATGATATCTTGTTTGTTGCACTTTGTAGCCTTGGAGTATGGTCAAAAATGTGTGTTGTCAAGAAGAAGAGTGGCTTTCGTTAGGGGCCAGAGCCCAGAAGAGGTAAGATTGGGTAACCTTCGAAAGTAGTTTAATCAAGTGAAACTAAATCAATACTTAGAGATTAGGAATAAATTCTCACTAATCAAGATAAGTTGGCCTCACTCATAGACACAAGGGCTTGTTTAGACTTGGGATGAGTGGGAAGGCTTGGAATGGCAAGGTCATCTATCATGTCTGTGTGTAAGGTATTTGATCCCGCATTAGTACATATGAGGGCCAAGGGATCAGTAGAGGCCACCAGGTTATCCGGAGCCTATGAAGATCCGCTTAGGTAACTATGAAAAATTGTGTGATGACACTCTGTCTAGGACAACAGTTGGTACTTGTTTATTGTGGGTATGGTTTTTGTAACATACCTAATGTGACCATAGTTGGTATTTGATTATTATGTGTATTATTCTCTTAACATACTTGATCTACTTTGTATCTAGAAGTAGTGTGACCATGTTTGAGTTGTGCTTTTGATGTACTTGTGTTGTACTTATGTGGTACATGTGATTGGTTGTGTTAGTTTGGTTCTGTTACATGTTATTATGTGTCTAGAGGTAGATGTCCTTGGCTAGGGTTCCTTGTTACTATCTCCTAGCATGGGGGGTGGGCCTTTGGGTTCCACTTGGTTGGGTGGCATGCACCTTAATCCATTGGGCTTTCTTCATGTTCGTGTGGATGAGATTCCCAGTTGGAGAGCTCATTAGATTCAGTTTCAGTTCTTGCTTCATTTATTTTCTATTGTTCTTGTAATTTATTCCCCTTAGTTGTTATCAAGGTGGGAAGTTATAATTGTAATTATGTCTATTGGACTTACCTCATTCGGGGAATGAGAGATGTAATCACATGGTTTAATTTATGGATAAATTAAATTGAAAGTTATCTCTCATGCTTGATGTAAATTATCTTAATTGGAATTGTGTTTAATTTCATAAGTAAATAAATGATATGGTTTAGATTCATGTTTTGTTGAGGTTCTATATAACGTTTGTCTCATAGCCTTAGAGGTTGTGGGCATTAGTCAGTGAACTTGCTTATTGATTGTACTTAAACAAAAAAAAAAATAGTTCGTTTAACTAGTTAATTGCAACTTCCTCTAGGGTTGCGTGGTGGGGCATTACAATAACCATGAATTATCAAGTGCATATTGCATAAATCATATTACTTAATTTCTGAAAAGAAAAAAAATGATTTGAATATATATTAAATCATTAATAGACACTGAAGTTCTGAACTCAAAAAGCAACTCTTTACTCTTAAGCGTAAATGAATAAAAAATATTCAAGAATAACACAACACATTGACAACCATTTATTTTATTGCAACTGAGTTTCAATGTCACATTATTACATATCTTTTTACACACGAGTGGTACTGTAGCTCTTTTTTTGTATAAATAACATAAGTTGGTGTGTCACTTTAGTACTTTACATAGACAAAATTTAATAATTTATTCCAAGTTGTTGCTCGTTACAATGGATTACAAATTGATTCCAATTTCCAAGCTTATACTACTGAAAACTTACTACAAATGTAACTCTAAAAATAAATGCATGATTCCAAGCTTCTGCTAGTGACAACGTAATACAAATGTGGCTCTTAAAATAAATTCATGATTCCAAGCTTCTGCTGGTGGATTTACCAACCATGCTGGGGAAAGAGGGTTCTAATCAATCTTGGGGAAATGGGAGTCATGAAGAAACAAAATTTACTTATCCCCTTCAAGAACCAAAGTCATACAGAAGATGTAATACAAATGTCTCTTTGAAAATAAATGCATGGGGCTTGCCTGGCCAGCCATGTTGGGGAAATGGGAGTTGCTAGAATACAGGAGGAGAAGAAAATTTGCTCCCATCTTTTGCAAGAAGCTTCCATGCACTGGCATAACACTTACCTCCATCAGAGCTCCTCATCTTGGTTCAAAACCTATTTAAGAAGTCAGGTTAACCAAATCAACTTCTTTCCAATTCCACCCATTCTGAACTTGAAGGAAATTCCTCTTTTACAGATTAATCTGTAACTACATAACTATAGGTAGGATAATTTATAGTATCCCCAATACTACATCATCTTCTTCATGAATCCTTATTAACCCTAGAATAAAAACCATTATGGCACTATCCACTATTCACTTAATCACTAATACTATCCCTATTTATGGGCCACCAATACTGCTAGCAGCCAATTATATAATTAAAATGTTTAATTTGATTGACGTCTAGCCACATGCGAACTATACCTCAATCTGAAAAGTTGTCAAAATCATTGATTCACCAGTGCCACTCAAAGTTCAAATGATATGAAATCATTAAAGCTATGAGTTGTCCAAGAAATTTCTTCAGATGTTCATATCACACATGGCATTAATCACCGCCACTGCCACTCCCAACCACACTTTCTTCAAAAAGATTGAGAATTTCAATTAAATAAAATGTACAACATCGAGGCATTGAAAAGACTGAATGATGAGTGATGAGAAATGGGCCTTTATCTCGCCACATGTCTGCATCTAATGCTTATAGTGTTATTGTAGAGGTTTCAATTCACAAGTCTAATGCTTCAGAGATTTCCTTTAGGAATGCAACTCTTTTTTCTTGTTGGTGTACAGATTTGTCACTTTAACCATGAAAGTAGATGCAAAATATTTTAAAACAAATGACACAAAGTCTGTTTTTCTGACAATCAGTAAAGAAAAGAGATATTTTCTCTTTTAAAAAATGAATTAATCTGAACATAAAGTCTCAGAGGTGAAAAAAATATGCATTTTGAATTTGACCTAATAGATAAACATTGAACAATTATCATGAAGAAACACAATTCATTCATAATTAAAAGGAAGCATTAATAAATACACAGATTTATAAATATATTATTTTATCTCTCTAATGCCAAAAATGTGGTTTCACAGACCTATCACCCCACACCATGTACAATCAAAATTCAAAAAGCGCTCAAAAATTTAAACTACACCCCCTTATCATTACGTGTCACAAATTCACAATTCAAAAAAGGATTCATGCATTTTTTTAAACTGATGGAGGTGTTGGGACTTTGTACAATTCCAACTGCATTTCCATAACTAAATTATGAAATTCAATGTGTTCTTCTTCTTCTAAAATAAAAATCACCCTGTTGTACTTGGCATAGCTGGTTTTCTCTTTCCACGCCACTGAACGTAGCAGGGAAAATATGTCGAGTTTCTCTTCTTCAGGCCAATTCAAATTTGGTTGCATGACGGCCATAGGTTAATCTTCCCATACTCTGATATTTGCTAGAAGTATGAGTTTGAGGAAACTCTGAGTATGGAGTTCAAAATGCTGCGACCTTTCCTCGTATGTAGGCTCACTTAACTTTACTAGCAGAATGTAACAATCTGCTACTAAATTTTTTTCTCCAACCTCCTTATTTAAGATATATCCTTTTGGAGGATTTAAAAGATTACATTAAACCTATCTAGTTGGTGTTTGATAGAATTTGAGAAGACATCCCTTAATGACACCGTACAATTCATTAAATGAAATGACATTTCAAAAGTTGTGCATCTCACTGAGGTCACCCAATCGTTGAGAAATAAAACTTTCTAACCATTTGTGTGACCTAATAAAATCTCAACCATTGATTTCTAGAAATCTAACGGTTCTAGTGTTATTCCAAAGGTTTCAAATCACAAGTCTAGTGCTTTAGAGTTTACATGCTTGGGATCATTTAATGTTTATGTCTATGTGTCCTTGATTTGTGGACTAGGACTAAGATGTCACCTTGGGTGTCTTTGTCCTCCATGGGTCTTGGGACCCTAATTTTGAAACCTCTTAATTAGGTCCATTTTTGGAGTATGTGCCTCAAGAATTGAGCCTCAATACTAAGATGCCATCAAGGGCGTCTTAGTCCTCCTTGGCTTATTTTTGGCATCCAATTTCAAGTTTGGGTGGGAATTTTTCCTCCTTTAATTAATGATTTCATATGTCAGCTTGTTGTGGTGTAATTTCAGGATATTAAGCATGAATAAGTATAAATACAAGGTTCCTTCACTCATTTCAACCCAAGTCTTTTGTGAGAGAATTCATGATAGAAAAATTGAGTCCACAAAAGCATTCAAGAGAAATTCATCAAGTATTTGGAGCCATCATCAAGATTCAAGTCAAGGGTTTAGTGCATCCATTCATGTTTTTGAGCCAAGATTGTGGATGTAGCATTGAAGATCTATCTACAACCATTGTTCACATCAAATCCAAGGATCCAAGATCTACATTCTTCATGGAAATTACATGGTAGATTGCAGATTTTTTTCACAAGACATCACCCAAGGTGATATCATTTACATATTTCATATTTCATATTTCATGCTTAATTTCATTTGTTTAATCATTTGGTTTAATTACCTATAAGGGGTTTGACCAAGGCAAACCCCCATTCACTAAAAAAAATTAAAAAAATACCTCTCTTATGTGTTTGTATTTGTAGATCTAGGTTGAATATTTGAAGATCACTTGGAGTGCAAAATTGTCAAAGTTGCATTGGAAGGTTGTCATTTTCAAGGAAACTCATCTATGGGTCAAATCTAGCTACTTCAGAACCTAAGATTAGAGAGGAAGCAATTGCAGATCTGGGAGCTTGGGACCACATTCAAACTTTTCAAAAATTCATAGTTGGACTAAAACACCATCTTGTTCATCTTAGTCCTCCATATCCCATTTTCCATAAATTCTTCGAGATTCTATTTCGGCATCCAAAGATTATGTGTTTGCCCCGAAAAACAACAACAAGACTAAAACACCATCTTGGGCACGTCTTACTCCTCCAAGGCATATTTTGGAAGTTTTTTTACATTTCCAAAATCCTCATTACATCTCCAAACTTCCCACATACACATACCCTAACTTGGTGTAGCTTAATTTCATCATTTTATCTCATTATTTGGCTTGTATTGCTTGATTTTATAGGTTGAGTGTTCATTTGTCTTTTCCAAGAATTTTCTTCATGGTGAACTCATTAAAATCTAAATAAACTCCCTCCCAAGTCCTCCTAATTGTGTATTTACGCACCTTGAGAGGTTGATAGTCAATCCCATTAGGGTTCTTAGAACAATTTTTGAATGATAATAGGAGAAAAGTGGTGTTACATGACCTCGGTTATCAAGCACCCATTTTCCTATTGTTCACATATATATTGAGGTGATTATTGAAAGTGGATACTCTCTTTGTTGTAGTCTTACTCACTATAGTGGTGTAAATTGTCACCTTTAACAATTTCACACTAGGTTTCGCACCCTCTTAAGTGCATCAACCTAATGATCCTTCTGATTTACATGTTTAATTGTCATTTTTTAAAAAAATAATTAATATTTATTTATTGAGCTTTGAATAAGATGAAAAGGCCAAGACTAAGGCACCCAATGCCCTTGTCCCACCTAATCTGACCCTAAATTTCAAATATTGTTGTAGGCCTTGATATGTTTAAGAATTCAAAATCAACTATCAACTTATCTTACTGGTTAATACGAAATATGTTTAAACTCATTTAAATATAATTTATTCCCTCCATTTGAACATCTAAGTAATCTAGCAACTTAATATCTCTCTAGAAATTCTCTCTCTTTCTCTATTCTTCTCTACATGCTATCTACAACTCTCTATTTTTTTATGTAGACTAATCCTTGTAGGTAATCAAGAAAACTCATTACTTCATCAAATCTTTGTGACAACCTATAGTGTGACATCACTTCAACAAGGATTTTATACCTATGGTAACTTTATCTTATGCTATTCTTTTATTGTAGTCATTTTTATTATAGCGTGTTTGGTTCCTTGATTATGTACTTTGCTAGAGGAATTTCTTATTGAGTTTGACTCTGGACAATAGCATGGTATGCAACCACAACATTTTGAACCTAAGCCTAAGATGTCACAACCTCAACCTAGTGGTAGTGGATCCCAAATTAGAAAGAATCGAAACTGGAGGCATTGTAAGTGTTTCCATTTGGAGCGGTCGGCACAATGTGCAAAGGCTGCAGCGGGTAAAGGTACAGGATGTTACAATTGTGGCCAGCAGGGTCACTTAGTGAGACACTGTTTTTAGGGGAACACACCTGGAACTAGTTAGAGATCGATAGTTACTGAGCCAACAAGGCATGATGTAGGAAGGATTGGTGGAATGAGTGCAGTGGTTGATCATCGTCGAATAGAGCATCATAGTACACATGTGGAGATTATTGAAAGTGGACATGCAGTTGTTTTGGGAGCTCATGAAAATCCTACAGTACAGGAGGTCGAGGAAGTGCCTTCAGTGTTGTTTCCTTTGCTTTGATTCTTGTTATGCTAAGATATGTGTTTTGAGATTATGTGATTGTTTAGTTTGATAATGTAAGTGGCTTTGAGGATTATAACTCTGGATATTGTTGCTTTTATATTGGTGTATGTTGTGGTTCAGTGTTGGAACCATGGATTATTGTGTGTTTTTGTGAAATTTAGTTCTACGGGTTTTTGCAGGCTTCCAGGAGTAAGCCTGACCCTAGGGGGGGAGAATGTAACACCCCTCTATTTTTCGCTTATGTTAGATTAAGATGCTTTATTATTGGATCATTTTTTAGTGAGCGATACGAACTATGTGTGTTAAGAGATGTAATTTCCTTGATGTTATACTTGACATGTTTTGATTAAAAATAATGTTGGTTTATTATGACATGATTATTTCTTATGAATTTTATTAATGATGGAAGTGTCAGTTTAGTGATACTGTATTGGTGAAGGGGACATGATTACATCACTCGCTTGTGAGCGCCCTACGATTCTATGATTTCCTCTTCACGGTGTATTTTATAATTATATGCATGTGTTATTGATGCCTTGGATACAGGTTTGCAGGTACATGACATCGACTCCACTTGGCTTCACAGGTTTGAGCATGTCGACCCAACAGTATGATGATTGGGAGATAGTAGCTAGGTTACCTGTGTCAAGTCTACACGCTAACCTTAGCGGGTCATCAGTTGTGTCTATTGTGTCTTTGGTGCTTGTTTTAATATTATTTAATTCAAAGGGGCTCTTGAGTATGGAAATAAATATTTAGAGTTATTGCTTTAAATAGTGTTGATATTTATTTAAATTAAAATTATACATTGTGGATAGAAGTTTTTTTATTTAAGTTGATTAATTAAATTTGATTTATTTGATTAATTAAATTTAATCCAATGGGTTGAATTTATTTATTAAATAATTAAAATTAATTAATTAAATATGTTGTTGAGAAAATTAAAAGAAAAAGGGAAATTAGTTTAATTTTAAATTGTAAATTTCAGTTAGTGTTAATTAATTTCAATTTGGAATTAAATTGTAATTAGAAATTATTTCAACATGCAAAAGGCTTTGAGAAAATATCTGGTTGTTGAAAAGATATTTTGAATGTGACATGTGTGTGAGTAGAATTAATTATTTATTTTTGGTTGAGAAATAATTCAAAGGGAGAAGTTTTCTTCACGGGAGATTTTTGGAGAGGAAAAGATATTATTTTTGAAAGGCCTTTTCAAGAATTTTGGGGGTTTTCTATATTTTTACATCTTCTTGGAAGTGGTGATTATGGGAGAAGCTTTGGAAATTGATCTCTGAAGGGAAGGTTTTGTTTCAACTTTCTTTTCTTCAAGCTTCAGGGAAATAGGTTCCTTCAATTTTTATTTTATTTATTTAATTGAGATTGAAAGATTGTGTGTACAAAAGTTAATTTTGTAGAAGCTTTTCTTAAATAGTTTAATTGAGATTGAAAGATTGTTTGTGCAAGAAGTTTTCTGAGTTTTGTTTGTAGAAGATTTTTAAATTTTTTTCAAAATCTGTAAGGCTTTCTTTATTGTTGAATTGTTGTGAAATAACTTGGAGGAAAACAATCCATGATTTAAGAATTTAGTTTTAGTTTTGAAAGCCTCCGTGTAAAATTTAGAGGAAATAATTTTTTGTAATCTTCTAGATTCGTTTAAATTTGCCTGTAGAAGTTTTGTTAAAATTTATTAAGAGGAATTATGTGCAACTTTTCTTTTAAAAGATTGAAATTGAAACCCTTTCATAAATTTGGAAAAACAGTTATTGTAGTTGTGAAAATTCCCTCAACAAAAATCGATTGCCCAGTTAAAATTTGTCTATAGATGATTTCCTTCAATAAATTTTCCCCAATTTAATTTATTATCGAATTCAATAAATATATTATATATACATACATATGTATATATATTGTTGTATATCTATATACATATAATATATATGTATATTTGTATTGTAGATTTTAATTTTATTTATTTATTAGAGTTTGTCGGTTCTCTTTTTTGTTTAGGGTCTCGTGGCGGGGCATTACATGTGACATCACTTCAACAAGGATTTTATACCTATGGTAACTTTATCTTATGCTATTCATTTATTGTAGTCATTTTTATTTAATTTTACCTCTGCTCCTATGACCAAACGTAATATTTATCATCATTATCATTATTGTTGTGGAGATGGGAGCACCAACACAGGTTTTGACTAAGGAAAAATATGATACAACACAACCTTTTCCCTTTTTTTGTGATTGTAGATTTGAGTTTGAAACTTTTGACAATGATATGTTGCAAAGGGATAAAGTAGACTATGACTAAGTGGCCTAGCTCTTGAACATCCAAAAATCCTAGGACTAAGGCACACCATTCTCCTATCCCCCCATTTCAAGCTCTACTTTCTATGTCAGGTGCCCCTTTATCTACACATCTCAAATATATAGGTTTTTTTATGATTGTCCATTTATGTTTGGGTGATCATTCATATTTTCAAATTAGGGCTTATATCAATTGGGTTAATTAAAGCTCACTAATCAAATCTTCCCTCTTTGCAAAAAAGGAACAAATTCTAAGAAAATTGGCTCTCTTTTGAGGTAGTTAGCTAGTCTTTAACCCCTCATTAGTTTGTCTTCAAATGTTAAGAAAATAAAAGTTAGACTTGGACTAATTTACTAGTTAGATCTAGGATCATTTTTCCCACTTAACATTGCCTTAGCATTCAATTCTAAAATTGGATCCCTATTGTACTATGATCCTTCTCCTTCTCCTTTCTTTAATGGAGCTTTGTTTCTTTGAGCCTTGGGTTGGAGGCACTTGCATAGTTGTAGAAAGTATTCTTTATTTCTATAGTCCAAAAGAAGGTGTAGCTTCTTCTATTGATTAATGTTTAGGTTGGTGAGGTTGCCTACCTTGATCTTGGAACCTCTCCATTTTCCTTTGAAGATATTCTATATGGCTTGGTGAACTTGATAAAAATTTACTCTAAGGCCCCTAGATGCCAAAGCTTGTTGAGTTAAGTGGGCAAGGTCCTACAATAATTGACCTTGAAGAGAATGAAGTGATTACAATCATGTTGCTTGACTAAATACTTGAGATGATGGCACTTCCTCATCTAAGGCGATACTAGCCTTAGTAATTTCCTCTTCTTCTTCTTCCTCTTCTTGTTTTGATCCAAAGGCACCTATAAACTAAATATTGTTCACATTGTAGTTGGATGCAAAAGATTCATGCTCTTCATTCCAAAGATCTTCCTAAATTACATTCACTTCTACTTGAGCATGTGTACACTTTGGCTATATAATCTATTTCCTATATTTCTAGTAGGATTTTATTTTCCCCTCACATGAATCTTGAGTCTTATGCATTTTGCAGAGGCCACACAATCATGATTTTTTGAGGTCATAATTGTAGATAGGAACATAACGTCTCTCCCAAGGTGGGAGACGCTTTGCAAGGAGTTCACATATCTTGGCATATAGGCTGTAAATGTCTCCCATTAGATGCGTCTTAACTTCAATAGCCAATTAACTTTGATGAACAAATTTCTACCTAGATTTGAAGCTTTTGATATAGTTATAAATAAAAACATTTGGGTTTTACATCAAATGATCCTCTATGAGCTCCTATCAAAAATCTGCCAATTTCAACATCAAAATTGTTATGTGCCCCTCTTATTAATTGTAATTTCTTTGAAAGAAAAAGAGATAGTATACATTTCATTTTTCTTTCTCCTAACATCGTATTATCAATTAATAGCATCTAATCGTACAAACTTGATTGCTAAGACTTTGTTGAAGACTGAAATACCACATTAAAACTATGGAGCCAAATTATCATGAAACTTGCTCCAAAGTACCAATCAATTGGAACCTTTCTATTTATCAACCACCCTTCCTTTCGGTTGCTTAAGGTAAGTGAATTCGTCATAGTTCAAGCTAGCGAAAGAGGAGCCAGAAGTTTTCCATGAACTTGTAATAGTGTGAGGTTCACGACGGCACAAGGGTCCATGCGATACCTGAACTATCCTTGCAGAGGTGAAGGATTCATCCGTGACGTCCATATGAATGAATGCATAAAGGAAGCGAGTATTATGCTACATTTATAAGTGCATAAGGACGCGCATTTGAACAACCATTGTGAATTGAAATTGGTCATCTAGTAGTGGATGGTGTAGACAATGACCTCCGTAAAGTCAGACGAGAACACTCGTTCTTGCGTGATAGTTTTCAGCTTCTGGAGAGCTCCTAACTGGAAATGAAATCTTGTACCATTTTATTCTCATTTAGGCCGAAGATAAAGACTAGGATTCAGCACGAACCTCGGAAGTCAATCGTGAATTGGGTGATACTAAAGAGAATGTACGAAAACTCAAGTGAGAGTCTACAAAACTCGGATTTAAGAGCTGAGCATTAAATGACGTTTTCCCAACAGCTCTAAATATAATATTAAATGGCTTTAAGAACGTTAGCATGGCGTGGACTACAAAACTCGCATTATGAGAGAGTTATTTTGAATCACTTTGTCAAATTTTCATTGAAAGTGGGTGCTTAGTCTATTCATCCATATTATGTTATTATCAATATCAACATTATTATACTAGCAATCGCACCTTAGTGTGCAATGGGTACACCGAAGATGTGTGGAAGGTCAATTAAGGATAGTTTTTGGTTCTATGTTTTGCAAGATGTATTTAATTTAGAATTTGACTATATACGAATACATGCAATATAAAAGTGGAATATGTGGAAAGAAATGCATTAGAAAATAAATTAAAAACTATAATGTGATACTCATTTATCAGTAACATGACTTGTTGCTATGCTAAAATCAAGTACGTGCAGTAAAAATTGTTTGGAATTTGTAAAATCTGCACTAGAAAAATTTAAAGTGCGGAAGAGGCTGCTGATGTTCAAAATTTCATTATCTATCTTGAGATGGCCATTGCTGCAGTGGGCAATTTATATGCATAAAAAATTGGTGCATCTGATAGTAAAGAATATTGTCAGCAACAACATGGGGTATGTACTTTGACTGTAATGTAATGTGAAAGGATTTAAAATGAAATACACGATTTTTAAGTTTTCTTGAAGGAGTATCCATAATTTTGAAGTTTTCTTGAAAGGATTTAAAATGAAATACACAATTTTGAACTTTTCTTGAAATACACAATAGTTTAGAAATATATAATTTTGTACAAGAGAACATTTGATGTGCATATTGTTATGATTTATTCAACAATTAAACGTTAAAAACTAATATGTTCCCAGTAATCTTATGATGTATTCAGTGATCCCACATTGTGTATACATGTTTATCAGATTACTTTTTGTTGCAATAGTAAATGTACAGCAACATACAAGATTGTTACAAAAGTATGAAGTAGTATCATATTTTTGAATGACTGTTCTCTTTAATTGGAATTTAAGAGTAAGAGGTTAGGGACATATGAATACCAAACAAGTATATATTCGTCAAACCTAATGCACAAGCATAGTGACCAACATTGATATTTTCTTGATTGTTGAAGTAGTACAATCCAAAATTATACAAATGTGAACAACAACATTAACCAAGAGAGTATTGTACAGGGTTGTGTTCTCACAAAAATTATGAAAGTTTAGCAATGTAGAGTACAAAATAATATTGAATCTTCATATATTGTAGGTACAATTTTTTTTCCAGCTGTCACTGTTGATGCTCATAAGAATTTGCAAACCTATAAAAAAATGAATAGCAAGTAGATTTTAATGTTTGATTCGTAGTGTATGATTTTATAGTATTGGAGTAGGGAAATGTAAGCGGCTAAAGAGAAGAAACTAACCTGCGACTTTTTTTGTCACTAGTGTGTGCTCAAAAGATGGAATTTCACAATGCCAATAAGCGTTCTTCCTCTTGCTTGCGGCGAGCTACATGTGGGCTTTGTTGCATACGTGCGTATCGTTCAAATGTGAAAGTCGGTTTGATGCAAAGGTTTGCAAGTGCACGGACTCTAGAAATAGCTATGAATGTGAGGCCCTGTCAATCCACGTTGCTGATGTCGATTGTTGCCTTTTCAAGTGTTAGTCCTTGTGATTTGTGTATTGTTAAGGCCCATGCCATTTTGAGCGGGTTTTGACAGTGGAGCCCATGACTCAAAGGGGAAAGTGGGATATTTTTAGGATTATTGTGGTCCCAAACAGGGCCAATGTAATTATTGAATTGAACAACAACAAACAAGGGAAGAGAAGGTGGATTCTCACCATCCTTGTAGACGATTGCTTTCACTACCCCGAGTGCACCATTAACAAGCCCCATTTCCACCCATAAATTTGAACATAGCATAACCTTTTGCTGAACACATAAAAGAATCCTAGATTGAAGTTGTTCTTCTGCTAGATTTGAACATGGTGGCCCTCGTAGTTGCTCTATTGTTGACACTGCAATTGGCATTCCTAAAGATAATAACATATGATGGTTATGTAGCGAGACCATTTCATTTGTTGCAAAAAGATGTATGGAGGGTAGGAATGTAGTCAGCTCTGTAGAGGGCAGTGCTGAACTGGAACGTGACATTATAACTTGCCAATCTTCAATTGTAGGTTCTGCATTGTGCAAATTAGAGAGGAGAGACCGAAAAAAATCTGTGTAGGATCTTCACCAATTTGACGAAATATTTTGGTTAGTGTGATAACCTTTGTGAAGCTTTTCCATAGAATGCCCCCGTATGAGCTAGAGGCATACATGGGGATGTCCTTGACTAGTGGAAGCTGTCCTAGATCACTGAAGAACATGATTGAGCGACCTCCAAAAGGAATCTGGTTATGGTTGGGGAATGCTTCACGTAACCTCATGTCAATGTGTTCAAGCAACTTGGGTCCAATGAAGCTCATTTCATCTATCAATATGTACCTAATGTAATACATTTTTTCTTGGAAGTTTGCCAGTGATTGACCTTGCAGGGGGTCCATTTCTTTGATAGGTATTCGAAGGGCAGAGTGAATTGTCGATGCTTGTATGTTGAATGCTGCTACACCTGTAGGTGCAAGAAGTAGTAATGGTGATTGGCCATTGTGGGTTGAGGTCATCAATGCAAATTTGATGGCTTTTATCAGGTGTGATTTACCAGTTCCAGCAGTACCTTGAACAATTATTTTTAGAGGAGGTTGCCAAGTATTAGCATTTGTATGTAACAAAATTATATCAAATGCTTTTTGTTGTTGGATAGACAACTCTTGTTGGGTAGGGAAAGTGGTAAGATGGCGGAGTTGGAATGTTGGACGGTTGGATTCTATGAATGTAGTAGCAAAGACTTGTTGGTGTGGATTAAATTGGGTAGAACCCCAATCATGGTTAAGGTCAATGTCACGTCTACCAAGCATTTCTAGTTCATCAAAGTAGAGGGGAAGACTTGGGTATAGGCGAGACAATACTTGCCATTCAGATTGGTTGTTATCTTGCATTGTATCATCTCCATTGGAAGAGGTGCTTGAATCAGTATCTTCTAGAGCTTCAGGTGTTGTGCATAGTACATGCCAGGGATGATAATCCTTGGAAAAACTCTCCCACTTTTCTATAATTTGAATAGATGATGAACCCAAATCATTGACAATGTTGTGAAATGGCTTGTATAGAAGTAGTTCACTCCAACAAAATCCTTCAAAGTTTCTGTCATCTTTTGCAGGGATCGTTATGAAGCGAGGGGAGATGTGAACAATGGCAGGTATGGAACGCTCTTTCTAGAGGCTACGCTTTCTAGATGTTTTGAATGTCCATTTTTTGGTTACTTCAATAAGAGACATGGACTCAAGATTAGGTGGACAGGCCATGTAAGCATCAATGTAATTTGGGGATGTGGCAGTTGTTGTTGGGGGGATAGAAAGACGATGAAAGTTTTTTTGGCTAACATTTAAAGAAACAAATATCCTGCTTGAGAGGGTGAGGGGGAGCTTTAGTAGAAGGTGGCAACTTTCTTGGGCTCCAATATCACAATCCACTAGTGTTTCAACAAGCATTTTTTGAAAAGTTGTTGGGGCTGGCATGTCAGACTCAATATTGGTTGAAATGCAAGAAAGCATGTCATGGTATGTTTCTGATTTGCTTTCCGCTTTAGCTGCATATTTTGCAATGTATTTGAGGACAACATGGATGGAGAGTACAGGTTGGCAATCTACATTGGCCCTCCAAATAGAGAGTATAGAAGGGTTGTGTAGGTTTATACGATCATCATTGTGACATGGGGTGAAAGTAGGTTGGCCAAGCTCATCTATTATAAGGCTTGAGTGATTTTGCATGGTCCAAGGGGCTTTATATCGACATTGAAGGCTTGGGCCTTTTCTCCTAAGGCATGTTTGCAAGGTACACTTTGTATGATGCTCTACACAATTAAGCAATTCAGTGTAATCAGCAAATGGGTCTGATGACATAATCAAGCCTGTGTTCATTAAGCAGGGATCATTGAGAGGAGCTTGATGTATTCTTTGGTTCCTTAAAGGAAGGGGTTTGGGATTCCATGCAGAGACATATCTATTAATATATTCAATTGCATTTTCTACTAAGTGGAGGTTTTGCCATTGTAGTGTCTCGATATTAGGTGCATCTTTTAGCCACAGGAATCCATGGATATGTGCAGAGCCCCTATGTTGCCATTCATACCTGGTGGAAGGTTAATGTTTAGAAATAACTTAGAAGGTAAGTAATGTAAATAGAGGAGAGTAGAAAGAGTATACCTGTACCAGTAATCAGTTGCACCAAGTAGTTTTTCCAAGACCTCTTCATGAAATGCAGTAAATCTCTGATGCATGTACTGTGCTGTAAGGTGTGGATTTTGAACTATATTTTCTATCCTCCATCTATAAGCTCCTTGTGGATTTGTAGGTGCAGTAGATGGCATAATACTATGCAAGTCTGGCCATTTTGTATCAGCTGCACTAAGTGTAAAGAATAGTGTTGGACAACCGACTTGTATGACCATATCTGATAGCTCTCCTCTACAATAGTTCCAAAATGGGCGTGTTCCATGAATTGATGAGCCAAAGCATATGAGTTGTTCAACAAGCTTGTCATCAGGCAAGTCCTTCAGGCACTAACGAAGATCAAAGATAGTTGTTGGAAGGCAAGGGTCAATGTTTTTTTGGATGAAAACAGATGATGTAGCTTGGTTGTGATGGCGCATGAGAATATTCAGTATGAAGTACCTCAAGTGTGGGTGTTGGCCAAACCTATTATCATGGTACCTAAGAAGGTGGAGAGCATACTCATGTAATTTGACTTCTTTGATGCATTCTTGTTTGAATGCCGCAACACCTTTTGGAAACAAACTAGGGAATGCCATTACAAACAATCCTTCAGTGGTGTACTCATTGATGGGAGATGAAGATATTTGTGGCCAACCTATGGACAAGTGTGGTCGACCTTGTCCAAGTTGCAATAAAGAGCGTAGTTCTTCAACTTCTCTACATGCAACAGGAAGACTTGCAACAAATGAAGTACTGGGTGGCATGTTTTCTTGCAAATAGTCATCATTTGCTTCATCTGTATGCATCATGGTTGTAGTTATGGGACTAGGAATAGTGTTTTTTGCATGTAGCAAGTTTATAATGTTAGTGGAAGCAACTGGAAGTGATGATAATGCAATATCATCGAATTGTATGAATCTATAGTATGGGTCATGTAAGATTTTATATTGCAAGGCCTCAAATACACGTGTTCTACTTACGTAGAAGCTATAGTCCTGGTGCCCTATGTTTTCTTTGTTAACAATTGAAATATCTAAATCATCTATACGCTTAGGCAAGTGGGTTGCAATAGTAGAAACATCTTGAGGAAAACAAATAGTGTGGCCACTATATTTTAGTTGGCCGCCCTTGGCATAGGTAACTTGGCGAATTGGACTGACCCTTGCTATTAGCATCTCTTCAACTTGCATTAGTTTTTTTAAACAGAGTGGTTGCTCACCAGGATCCATGTTATTCCATTCGAAAAAGCGATGGTCATTTTTTTCAGATGCACATCGATAACAAGTAGAAAGTCCATGTGATTTCCTTGTTTTAATGCCAGGATATTTCTCCATGTAGATGAAACAGGTTGACATATTTGCAAGTTTATCCAACTTTGAACGAAAGGTATTTCTAGTAGCGTAAAATTTTTGAGAAAAATCTGGAGGTGGATGGACATGAGAAAATGAATTTGCTGGAATTGGATTATGGAGTTCAATTGCAAGTGTATGTAGGTGGGAGGGATTAGCGGGCGGAGGAACTGTAGACGTAGAGGCACGATCTATGGCAATATGTACATTGTGTCGTCTTCTTTTGTTGATGTCATCTTTTCTTGCATTGTAGCGTACTCGTTGTTGTTGATTTCGACGAGCACGTTTTCCTGCCTGTCTTGTGTTTTCCAAGTCCATTGTATAGTTTCTGTGAAAATGTGTAAAAAACGTTGAAATCGATGTAAATTGGTAAGTATATATATAGAACCTTTATGGTTATTTTGACACATTTATGTTTACAGAAATATAAAATTTGAAATTGATGTAACATTGTACATGAAAAGAGTTTATTGCACCATAAGTTGAAATAACATAATTATAAATGATCAAAAACTAATAATAAATCGTAAGAAATAGCATGTTAAAAAATAATCCAAATATTTAATTGTAGCATGGTGGAATAATAAATAACCAAGCGAAGAATTGAATGTGAGGAGAAATATGATGTAAATAAATTGTAGACATGATGTGGTGATAAAACATTGAACAAAGCAATAGAAACCATTTTGTTTGAGATGTAAAAACATATATTTACAAACATAAGCATGCAAAAATCTGAGGGAACAACATGATGTGGTGATAGAACATTGAACATAGTAATAGAAACCATTTTGTTTGAGATGTAGAAACAAATATTTACAAACATATAGTAGATTTTACATGTCGAGTGACATCTTTAAAAACTAAAGACGTTTTACAGCTATGGTAATAATGCTTTGTGTTTCATGCCGACCAAAAATAGTTGTTTGGATGGTAAGAGCAAGTAGAAACTGCAATTGACAACATTGGTGAAAATGTCATTAGCAACATTATTGTACGCTAGTAGGAGTTGAAAATCTTCTGCAGAAACACCTAGCAATGTAGTTGATGGTTCTTCAAATGCAGTAACTTTAAGAAGCTAGCCTATAGCATCTTGTAAGTCCATCTTCAGTATATAGCTATAATCACACTCTAAATTTTCTGAAGAACACTTGGGGCATTTAAATGAACCAGGAGAAATTTGCAAAAGCTTTTTTTTACATTTTTTGTTTTCCACCAAGCGAGGGCAAGAAAGGTAGTAAAAGTTGTCTAAGTGCAGCTTTGTGATAGTGGCCTTAATGCAAACATTTCCTTTTTTCTCAACAAAGCTTGTCTTTGTAATACTTGAAATAGGAATTGGATTTTCAAATTTGTCGATGGGAAAATGGCTCTTTGAGAGGGAAAGGTAGGGTTTGGCAATACATTTAGTTGCATACCAGGTTTGTAATGTAGTGGCCTCTACCAAGTTGGGATTGATTATGATGGTAGTTGGGAAAATAGTATCTATGGATGTTCCAGACCAAGATTTTATGCATCCACTCTTGATCAAAATAATGGGGGGATTTGGTTGCATAGAAAGGTCAGATATTTGTTTACCAACAATTTCACAATGGTGACCCCAAAGTGTAATATCAATGGTACGACTTGACATGTCTATAATGGTTGTTGTACACTTTATTGTTTCTGTACCATCTCTCTTACGTATGGTTGATGTAGAAGAGATGCGCAAGAGAATGCCAATGACATCTACAAGGGTATTAATAGGTAATGACATTAATGACTCTATGCTTTAGATATGATAGGTGTGCTCAGGTATACTGGAGTCTACACAAGTGGATGGAATTATAGTTGAAGAGGAATGGAGGAAAATTTCATAAGGATTTGTGTTGCTGCTATATTTCATGTTGGTAACTCTGATGCGGCCATTAGCTATTACATATAGGCTATTGGAGTTTACCAGATGGTAGAACGTGTCTACAAGGTCATTAAAGCAAGTGACATGTATTGCAGCGCCTGCTTTATCTATGAAATCAAACCCAAAAACTTTTCCATCATGCCTTGCATTTTTGTACTCATGAATTGGACTTTTAGTCAATGCACGACCCTCAATTGTCCAAAACTTATGGTTGGGGGTTAATAATGCAATTGGAATGGGTTCAAATGGGGCCTTGTTGTGGTGTTCCATTGATGTTGTGGATTCTTTGATGGAAGAATTGGTGGCTTGGGAATTGGTAAATTGCTCTTGAGAGCTGCTAGAGGGCATATAAGTTGTAGCTTAATGGATAGCAATTGGAGTTCCAACCATGATTCATTGTTTGATATTGTTTCCAAACTATGAATTACAATTGCCCTGCAATGAAAGGATAAAGATACGTATTAATGAGATGTAGATGCCTAACAAATAAGATTTAAACAGTAGAAGGAAAGTATGCACATACATGAATTTGGGGAACTTTCTACAACTGTAGTTTTTGAGATGGACAATAGAACCTTTAACTAGCGCCTCCTCTAAGACAAGCCCATTGAACTCTATTGGTAGTAGAGCAGCATGTTTATGCATTCCATCAGATAGTTGCATGCAGAATTTGACAATTGTAGTTTTAGGTTGTTGAATGGACTTAATAGATACAACCTATAAAATTGGCCCTAAATTGGGTATGCCACCAAGTATGTTGGAAATTGCATTTGCAATTAATGTTGACATAATAACCTTGGAAGTTTGAGGAAGTGGTTGTCCTGCACGCAACTTAAGAGTATGGGAATTAGGTATTGAAGAAAAGTTTTTTCCAATCTTTAATATATGTGAAATTAAAATATGTTAAAAAATTTAATTGACTAGGGTAGTAGGGGAAAAAACGTAGGTGTATGGTTTGAGTGTATCAAGTGTATGTGTGCAGAAAACATGTATTTAGTGAAAGTTGAAATGTACATAAAAAAAATGTATATCCATAAGTGAAAATTATTTTGTAACTATTTTTTTTGAAAATGATAATAAATTAGGTAAATTCATTATTAACACAATTATAATAAAAGTATAAGAAATTAAAAGAATTTGCAACTATAAATTTACTGAGCAAGTATTTTGAAAAGGAAATTTTTTTATTCTATAGCATATAAGTAGAAGACTCTTAAGTCACTTTAGATTGTAATGCATGAGGTTGAACAATACAAAGTATGATTGTAAACATAGTTAGTTGTACGAGATTTACATAGTGAGAAGTACATGTATAAAGTGACATATTGTGCACATGGATATGTATATGTAAATTGCATACCATCAAAATGAAGGGTTCGCTAGAGTGTTATGATTATGTACATAGTTAGCTTTAGAGAGGTTACATAGTAAATAGTTCAAGTATTTGATCACATATTTTGTAGGTACATCTCATATGCATGGACTAGAGAGGGTGTGTCATCATTTTGGTACAAGCGATCATAATATATTTCCCTAAGGAAAGTGCAAAGGCCCTCCAATTTAGTGTAGCACTTTTGGAACAAGGACAGTGTATCCTGAATCTTTTCGATGTCCAAATCTTGTACCTAAGGTGTTGATTGGCAAACATCTTTGAAATTGTGGACAGTGGTGTGGCAACTATTTGTGATAGTAGTTGCTAGATGTTCGACAATAGGTCCAAGGATTTTTGGTTGATTTACAGATGCACAAGACTTTGCTACAACATGATGGGGATTCAAAGAGACATTAGGGCTGTGTTTATTGTTTAGTGTATCCGCACTAGAAACTTGGATGATATCAGGCATTTGATTCTGGCTAGCCATTTCCTGAGATGAGTTAAGTCAAGGATTTTATAAATTAAAAACAAAAGAAATTGAAACAATGGGAAAACATAATTAATATAGCTAAAAAAAAGATAAAGAATTGTAATGCATATTTTTCAAATAAAAATAAAATCACACTACTATTAAATAAATTCATAATATTTTTGTTTTGTAGTACACTATATTCAATTATAATACATCATTGTTGGTACTAGGAGACCAAAGATATCTGGCACATGTATTTACTCGAACAATAAATTTGTTAATAAATAAAATATAACAAAAAACAAAGAAGGGAACCTAATGTGATTTAATAAGTTAAAAAATCAGCTCTTAAATAAATTTAAAGTATAATACAATAGTAAATAAAATAACTTCAAAGAATCTGAAAATAAAATGGTTGAGATTGAAGATGAGTTATAAGTAATTATTTAATATAGGCAATATTAAATGAAACTTAACTGAAGTAAAAAATTTAAAAGTTTTATTTCTTTTGGGTAAAAGTTATATAAAATATATTAACATGAGATCTTTAAATGTTTTTAAATGATAACATACAAACCTTACCCTTTCAACAATGTTTCACTCAGCATAACTAATTGCATCCATCTTTTTCCTTGAAGTTATATTTAAATTATGTAAAGTAAGGACTAGTGTCATACTTATCTTTTGGTACATTAGAAATTAGATTTTGAATATCTTCAAATATTTCTATTTCCATTTTTATATATAATAATTTGTTAGAAAAAATTAAGGTAAGTAAATATCTTGAAATATTTACTTGGTAAAGTAGAGAGTGGATTTTGAATATCTGTAAATATTTGTTTTACTAAAGTAGATTTTGAAATAAGGGAGTGAAGAATCTGAAGCCACATATTTGAAATAAGTAATAAAATAAATTTAAAGAATGTGAAAAGAAAACAGTTGAAACTGAAGATGAGTTATAAGTAAATATTCAATATAGGCAATGCTAACTGAAATTTAATTGAAGTCAAAATTTAAAAAGTTCTATTTTTTCCGGGTAAAAGTTATGTCAAATATTTTGAAAAAGGAAAACAAGATTTCCATACCAAATTTATTAATTTATCCTTACTATATTCGTCTAATATTTATTTCTATTAGATTTTCATAGCGGTTTTTATGTTTTCTCCTAACTATTTTCATATAATTATATTAGAAAATAGATTTTGATTATCTTCAAATATTTCTATTTCCATTTATATATATAATAAATTTGGAAAGAATATGTAAAAATCAGTTTTAAAAAAAACAAGCATACTTGGAAAAATGAATATAAGTATTTAAAAATGAAAAATTTATGAGTTTTTTTAAAAATCACAATGGCAACTATCAAACAACTTGTAAAAATAGATTTAATTATTTAAAAATGAAAATTTTACCTCAATTATTTATAAATGAAAAAAACTATAAACTTTAATTATGTAATAGATTGCGAAATAGTAATAAACTTTAAACTTTAAAATCTAAACAAACTTAAAACTAACTTTAAACTTCAACTACAAATAAAATTTACAAATATCTACCAAAGTTGTCTATATTTATATATGGTAAGTAGTATTTTTTCAAATAACAAACATCATAATTTTACAATGAGTGGTTGTTACCATCCCTCTCCAGACCCATTTTTTATCCCCTAACATTCATTTGCTTTAGAAAGAGGAAATTCTGAATTTCTCTCTCTTTTCCACATCATGCTCACGTTAGCCAGCATTAATGTAAAAGGAAGAAGCTTTTGCCATAAAATAGCAGTTTGGTCAAACCAATTTAAGCTATATATATTATTTTATGTATATTAAAAGGACCCACAGTAAGAAAGGACCCACAGCAAGCATACACCTCTCAGTTGCATGCCTCCCACATTTGGCTCGGTAGCATTGTACACATTGCTTATGATTTCCTTGTTCTCATCGGCCTACACTATTTTACCAAGAAGACTGCAAAATCTTGTGATCTAATATTTTGTTCATTGTGAATATATTTGAAGTTGCAGTTGTAGGGAGTGTCGACTGTGATATTTTTTAGAGATATTGTTTGTTTATTGTGAATAGATTGAAGCAGTAGCTGTAAGAAGTTTGGTTTTAGTGAGTCAAAGATTGATGGAATATGTGTTGCTGTAGAGTTTGTGGATGGTGAATTGGGGAGAGATTTTGGTATTATTTTTTGTAACCAAATGATTAAGAATTATAGAATGTATAGTTTAGTTTTATATTCAATATTTTGTTTTGTTCATCATGAGAAAAATGAATTGTAGCAAACATCAGATCTATCTAATTTGTTATACCTCTCTTATCCAATTATAAAACTGGAATGTTGGACATTACATTTTGCTGAAAGTATGTTTGCACAAAATAGATTTGGCTAAAAATATCTTCGTAATTGAAAGGTTTGTTTTGAATTAAAAATATAAATTAAAATATAAAAAACATTATAAAGTAATTATATAAATAATGTTATATAAAGTAATATAAATGCTAATTTAAATATATAAATAGTGTAGTATTTAAAATGTAATATAATATTAGATTATAGTATAATGTTTATTTATTATTATATAGCATATATAAATTTTATATATCATAATATATAATATAAAATTGTAAATGTATTTTAAGAATTTAATAATTGAAAATGCTAAATATTGAGAGCTTATTTATTATTTAATTGTATACTAAATTTTAATTTATTATTATATATATAGTTTAAAATAAATATATAATTAATGCTATATAAAGTAGTATTAATACGAATTGAAATATATAAATAATTTAATATTTAAAATGTAATATAATATTATATAATAGTATATTGTTTGTATATTATTATATAGAATATATAAATTTTATATTATATAAAATTATAGATGTATTATAAGAACATAATAATTGAATATGCTAAATATTTAAAGTTTATTTATTATTTAATTGAATATAAAATTTTAATTATTTTTTATTATTATCATAAAACATAAAATATTTGTTATATAATAATTTAAATTGATATTATTTTTTTGAAATTAATTAAATAAGAAACGAAACAGAATAAAAAACAAACCCAGGCCTCTCCCATTAAAAGAATTCTATTATTTTATAGAATAATATAAAAAGAAATATAATAATAAATGATATATAATATTAAATAAAGTAGTAATAATGACAAATGTATTATTAATAAATGAGAAGAAACTTTTATTTTGTTTAACTATTTATTCTATATTTAGACTAAATTATATATAAACTAAATTATAAAATAAAATAAACAAAAATATATATAATACATTTATAAAATACAATAAATAAAGTATATGTAATATTTTTTAACTATATATTTTAAATTTAAGAAATATATAAATAATTAATTTGAGAAAAAAATAAAGCTTTTTAAGTTTAACTATTTAGTGTAAATGTAAGAAATATATAAATAATTATTTTAAAAATTAGAACACATAGCAGGAGAGATTATATTTAACTAAAAATAAATAAAGAAATGAATGTAAAGTGATAAAACCAAATTTGTAATTTCTTTTTGAGATACTTTTACATTTGTATTTATTATTTTATCCTTATACAGCTGTTACACTGACTTTATTCAAAGAAATTATCTTAAATGAGCTTATGCATAGCCTGTAACTATAGAAAACAAGAAAATAGTAGCAGCTATAGCAAAAGTAAATTCTACCGAGTATTTTTTTTATTTGGACTTTCAAGAAAAAGCAAATTGACATATGTAAAGCCAGGCTGCACTACCTTGCCAGTAGCCTCTTTGTCTGGTGGACATGTATGCAAAATGTGGAAGAAAGGACATGGCACGTGTACTGCCTTTCTCACGATTTACTTCCTCTATCTAGTGTTTATCTTTCCTCTCCCTTAGGTCCTACCTTTAGCAATTCTATGTTATTGCATGGGAAATAGAAGAGTTGGTGGTTGTGTATGGTGTGTAATGGATGGTTTTCTCCTCCTTGCACATGGCTCCCTACCTGGCCGCGCTCTTTCCTTGACCTACCAAGTGTGTGGGGGTGAGGAAACCTTTGTGACTACGTGGGATTTGGAACAATCAGAATGTGTAGCGAGGAAAGCAGCAAAAAAAATAGGTAAGAAAAGAAGGCAATGTGCAGCGGGGAAAAGAGAAAAAAATGGCTAAGAACAACCGAATTCATTTAGTTCCAACTCCTCCAAGTTTTTCTTCATTGGTATTGACCTACAGTCTTTCAATTTGGTGAGCTATAGCCTAAAAATAAGGTATGGGCGAGGGTCTTAAAGTATGTTTATTAAAATTAAAATTACATCTAGGAAGTTTAATAGTATGCTTAGTAAAATGGGAATTATGGGGAGCATAAGCCATAAGGGTTTTTAAGAATGTAATAAAATTTATGGAGGAAAAGAAGCAAGCAAACAATTGAGTGTAAAAGAATACCTTGTTGACTGAAAGAATTGGCAAGCTTTGAGACAGTTTTTTAAAATTTTGCAGGAGCAAATGATCTATAGAAGATAAATACATGTAGAAATATTAAAAAAATTAAGTGAAACAATTGTTGTAAAAGAAAGGCCATATTCAGAGAATGTACAGAGGGGAAATTTGAAGCATTTGCCAACATACAGGGATGAACGATTTTCGTGTTCAGTGGAAGACAAGCAATTGCAAGTACCAAGAATTTGTGAAAAATCTATTGCAGTTACTGATTATTAATCTCCTATCTATAAAGATTATTTGACTGCTGAAAATTAATTCACGGCAAATACTGAAAAATAATACAACTGCAACTTCACAAATAAAACTCACAGGAATAGAGAAGAAAACATGCAAACTAATAAACACAATATTTTTGGACAAATTGTCCTTGGAAAAACCCCAGAAGGAAAACATGTACTGTAGATGAGGAATTATATTAATCTTCAACAAATCAAGAGATACAAAAGAAACTACTTGCCTCTCACTAACAAAGCTCCGACAATATTCTTCACCGGAAATTCTTCTCTCAATTTTTCCTGCTGAAATTCCACTGCTGCTACCTCCAACGCTATCACTGTGCCCTTGCTATCACTACAAGACTATTTGCTATCACTGCAAATATTTCTCCAACTTGTGTCTATCAGTCTTGTTCTCCAAATGCCCAATGACCCCCTTTTAAACTATTCTCATTGGAAAACCAATGGCCAAGATTTAATCTCAATCAATGGCTAAGATTAATTAGACTCTAACAAACCCTAACTAACTGGTTTTTAGAAGTCTCTAGAGGAATCAATTATTTAATTAAATAATTAAATATCTAGACCTAACTAACTTCTATCTAGAAGTCTCAAGAATTAAATGCTAATTCTTGGAATTGGAGAAACAACTGTCCGAGCTACAATATTGAATTAACACTCCCTCTTAGCGAGGAAGGTGTTCTGAATAACATCGAACATATCTCTGAAGAAGATGAATTTCGCCTTCCCCAATGCCTTTGTCATAATGTATGCTACCTGTTGATCTATAGGTATATACTATAGCTAAATAATCCCCCATTGTACACAATCCTTGATGAAATGATACCTGATGTCTATATGCTTAGACCTATCATGAAACACCAGATTCTTAGACAACTTGATGCAACTCTGATTGTCGTAGTGTATCATTGTAGTCTCAACCTTCTAACCTAATAAGGCTAATAGCAACTTTCGAAGCCATATTGCCTCACATGTCGCTATGCTAGCTGTTATGTATTCTGCCTCTGTAGAACTCAGAGCCACGGACTTCTGCTTCCTGCTGTACCAAGAGACAACTCTTGATCCCAAGCTAAAGCAACACCCTAAAGTGCTTTTCCTGTCCATTGTACTGCCTGCCCAATCTACGTCAGTATAGCCTATCAACTTGATACCATCACCTCGAATATATTTGATCCCATACTCGATTGTACCACGCAAATACCGTAACACATTCTTTTCCACTGTCCAATGCATTCTCTTCGGCTCAACCATGAACTGACTAAGAGAATTTACTGCAAAGGATATATCTGGTCTGGTGTTGACCAAATACATGAGAGACCCAATCAACTATCTGTATAAGGTGGGGTCTACATCCTTCTCCCTGGATGAGTCTACCTTCTTCCAATTCATGATCATAGGAGTAGACATGGCTCTGCAATCCTCCATCTTGAACCTCCTCAAGATTTCAATGCAGTATTTCCCTTGACCAAGGAAAATCTCACCATCTGTCTACCATACCTCCATGCCTAGAAAGTAGTGCATAAGCCCCAAATCCTTCATCTCGAACTCTATTGCAAGGTCCCTCTTGCACTCCTCTATGAGCCCCAGTGAACCTGTTAAAAACAAGTCGTCCACATATAGAACAAGAATGAGAATCTCACCCCCAACTACCAAGTATTAGAGATTAGCATCCACCTCACTCTTCACAAAGCCCTATCCTTGCAAGTATTCATCAATGCGCTCATACCACACCCTGGGAGCCTGCTTGAGTCCGTACAAAGCTCTCTTCAATCTGCACACGTGGGTTTCATTGTTGTGTGCTACAAAGCCCTCTGGTTGTTCTATGTATACTTCCTCTTTCAATTCACCATTAAGAAAATGTTGTCTTGACATCCATTTGATGGATCTGCCATGCCATCTGTGCTGCAAGAGAGATCACAGCTCGTATAGAAGTATACCTAGCCACTGGAGCGAATGTCTCCTCATAGTATATTCCCTCCTTCTGAGAGAAACCCTTGGCCACAAACCTTGCCTTGTATTTCTCGATGCTACCATCTGCACCGTGCTTGATCTTATAGATCCAGCGAGATCCAACCACCACCTTATTTGTCGGTCTAGGCACAACCTCCCACACATCGTTCTGCACTATTGAAGGATATTCCTTAACCATCGCATCTCGCCACACCTGTTGCTGTGTTGCCTCTTGATAACTAGAAGGCTCACTATCTACATGGAAGGCTCACTATCTACCACTAGCCTCTTGATAATTGGAAGGCTGGTTGTCTCCGCTGCCTACTACTCATCCTAGGAGCTCCCACAAACTCTTGAGTATCCTGTTGGTTACTGCTACCAACTGTAGAGGATGAAATATCAACCCCCATGTGTTCCTGATGCATCTCTTGGATCTGCTGCATTTGTTGCTCCATACTCTGCAAACTCTCAGCACCTGAGCCTGTGCTTATACTAGTCACTGTACTCGAGCTTCGCTATCCCTGATCTGATTGCTCAATCCTTGGAGCTTCTATTGGCTGCTCACTTTGATCATCTGCTGGCAAATCTTTAGACCTTCTAAATTCCTTGTCCTCCATGAACTTGACATCACGCCTGACTATAATCCTCCTAAACCCTAGAATAAATATCCGATATGCCTTTGAGGTCTTGATGTACCCCACAAAGTACCCTCTCTCTGTAGTCTGATCTAACTTGGAACGTGTAGCACCCGGAATGTGACAATATGCCAAACTCCCAAATATCTTGAAGTGGCTAACATCTGGCTTCTTCCTTGAGAATGCCTCCTCTGGTGTCATCTTGCCCAATACCTTATGTGGAACCCTGTTTTGTATGTATACTGTTGTACTGCATGCCTCTACCCATAAGTAACATGGCATATCCTGGTCATACAACATAGCCCTTGCCGCCTCTGATATAGACCGATTCTTCCTTTCAGCAACCCCATTCTGTTGTGGGTTGTAAGGAACAATCCACTCTCTCTTGATTCCTTCCCTGGTATAGAACTCTTGGAACTCTTTCCCTTTGTACTTGCCTCCATTGTCTGACCGAAGAACCTTTATCTTCCTGCCTGTCGAATTCTTCACAAGAGCTTTGAACTCTTGGAAGTGACTGAAAACCTCATCCTTGGTCTTCAAGAAGTATATCCAGGTCTTCCTGGAGAAATCCTCAATAAAAGTAACAAAGTACTCGTATCCTCTGAGAGACTTCATCGACATTGGTCCACATATATCTGAATGTACTAGATCAAGAACACCCTTGGATCTGGTGTCACTCCTTGGAAAAGCTGCTTTCACAAACTTCCCCAACACACATCCCTTACATACATCATCATGCTTTGTGCTCACCTCTGGAACACCTGTCACTATCTCACGAAGCAATTTAAGTGCTCCATGATGTATATGGCCCATCCTCCTATGCCATAGCTCTCCTTGATCTCTAGAATTTCCACTGCTCATCAGTGCCTTATGAGTATCAAACTGCAACCTGTAAAGTCGGTCGCTCCTAACTCCAATAGCTATGGGTGATTTCCAATCCTTGTGCTTGATTAACACATTTGCCCCTCTAAAGAGTACATTGTAGCCTTTATCCTGAAGGACAGATACAGAAATAAGATTCATACCCAAGCCTGGCACATGCAACACATCATGAATGGGAATCGGCTTGCCATTCTCCCTCTGAAATAGAACAGTCCCTTTTCCAACTAGATTTAGTTTGGACATGTTCCCCATAGAAATCTAGATTTTGATGTCCTCCTCCTTATAATTGGAGAAGTATTCTCTAACTCCTGTCATATGAAATGATGCCCCACTGTCTATATACCAAACACCCTGTGAGGTTGAGCTAACCATACAAGCTATGAGTGCAAACTCATCTTCCATTCTGCTAGAGAGCTCATTTGCACTTGCTGAAGCTGTCGTCTGCTTCTTACCTTTCTTCTTTTGTGGGCAATTGCTGACATAGTGGCCAAACTCGTGACAACCGTAGCACTTGACTTTAGACAAGTCCTTCTTCTCACCTTTAGGATTTGATCCTTTGCTAGACCCCTTCTTTGCTTTACCTTTTCCTGCTAGGGCAATGTTTTCCTGTTCTGCCTCACTTTTTTTACTCTTACTGCTGGTACCATTGACAAGGCTTAGTCTAAGCTCCTCCTGAGTGAAGTCACTCCATAGTCGATCCCAACTTGGTAAGGTGTCTTGTCCATTAATAACTTGAACAAAGACATCCCACTGCTTAGTAAACCCATTTAGGGCTATCCGTACTAGCTCGTCATCATCTGGTTTATCTCCAACAGCTGCCAACTCATCTTTGACAAGTCTAAGTCAAGTGAGGTAACTTGTAACGTCTTCTCCCTTGTTCATCCTAGTGTTCCTCAACTTTTCTCTGAGAATCAGCTTCTTGTTAGTGGTAGCATTCTGGTACAATTCAAAATGGTGTCCCACATATTCTTTGTTGTATCCAACTCTGTGATATGTGGAACAATATGATCCTTAACACCATCAAGAATCAACCTCCTTGCCTTGGCATCTTCCTTCTTATATGCTAAGAGCTATGTTGGATCTGTAGGTACAGCTACAACACTGGTAACATATTCTTTGATACCATTCTCTTCCAGCAATAAAGAAATTTTGGCTTTCCAGACACCAAAATTTGAGGCTCCATCCAATCTGTCCTGATCTCTTAAACCTGCTGAGGCCATCTCAAACAAAAAATAGTAATAACAAAAATAATAATACTGAAGAGGTAGAACTGGGTTTTATAAACCCTCTATTTTTCTTTTCTTCCTGTGCCTGCTCTGAGCTCTTTCTGCCCTTAGATCTGCTCTGATACCATGTGAAAAATCTATTGTAGTTACTGATTATTAATCTCCTATCTATAAAGATTATTTGACTGCCGAAAATTAATTCACAACAAATACTAAAAAATAATACAACTGCAACTTCACAAATAAAACTCACAGGAATAGAGAAGAAAACATGCAAACTAATAAACACAATATTTTTGGACAAATTGTCCTTGGAAAAACCCCGAGGGAAAACCAGTACTGCAGATGAGGAATTATATTAATCTTCAACAAATCAAGAGATACAAAAGAAACTGCTTGCCTCTTACTGACAAAGCTCCGACAATATTCTTCACCGGAAATTCTTCTCTCAATTTCTCCTGCTGAAATTCCACTGCTGCTGCCTCCAACGCTATCACTGCGCCCTTGCTATCACTGCAAGACTATTTGCTATCACTACAAATATTTCTCCAACTTGTGTCTATCAGTCTGTGTTCTCCAAATGCCCAATGACCCCCTTTTAAACTATTCTCATTGGAAAACCAATGGCCAATATTTAATCTCAATCAATGGCTAAGATTAATTAGACTCTAACAAACCCTAACTAACTAGTTTCTAGAAATCACTAGAGGAATCAATTATTTAATTAAACAATTAAATATCTAGACCTAACTAACTTCTATCTAGAAGTCTCAAGAATTAAATGCTAATTCTTGGAATTGGAGAAACAACTGTCCGAGCTACAATATTAAATTAACAGAATTAAGTTAATTGTAGAGAGTAAAATAGAAGTGGATAAATGAGAGGATAATATCTTTACCCAAGGTAGATGACAGTAATTAATCTACCATGCGCTGTAAAGAAAAACTGTAAAGAAAAACTGTAAAGAAAAATCGTGGAGTTGTATAAGATATTTGTTGAGTTTCCAATTATTTTGATGGCTCTGCATCCGATGAAGGTAAAAATAAATATAATATTCACTTTCCCATCTGATGAAAGTGTAAAAAATCTAAACATTAAATAAAAATACAGCCTGGTGGTTATAAGTTATAGCTGGTGGTTGTAAGGTGAACGACGGCTGATCGAGATTATAGTGTTAAAAAAAAATCAAACATCGGGAAGCGAAAAATAATAAAATATTATCCAAAAGCATTGAATGGGCAAGATCGATATAACTGCATTGCAATGTGTTTGGTTGATTATTAACCGTTGGCAGTAAAAAATAGGTCAGCTATTTCAAAATAGGATACGCCTTCGGCGTAAAATATTAAATGATCCAACAATCAATAATAATTTTATATCTTATTAATTTAAATTAAATAATTATTTTATTTTTATTACTTTAATATCTACTCAGTGTGCCCCATTTTAATTGAGACAGTAATGAAAATGAGTAGGATTTGCACTTAAATTGCCTGTCTATGACTCGAAGTTCGTTTCAACACATAGAAAACTTCAAGAACTCGTTGCAATAATATTCGATTCATCCATATACCAAAAGATGGTAATACTAATAGTAGTAAGTTGTCGTGGCATTCGCACAAGGTTAAGGCAGTTAGATATTCATTCTATCCGCGACCTTGCCCAACCAAAGCATAGTTCCCTTTTAATCCTTCCATGAATAAGTTATTTTCATGTTACTCCTTCCAAATAGTGTGCCATGAAGGAAATAACTTGAGTAAGATTCATCAGTTGAATATTATGTAGATATTGACATATTAGTTAGTAACAAAGCTACCTTTGAAATTACCCATGGCCTGATAAGGTTTACACCACAAAGAAAAGCTATTTAATTTTTTCATTACCCAACTATATGTCTCAGCTTATATAGCTTAGCTCATAATGACATATCATTTAGATCTTTATTTCCTTAAAAATAAATACTTTGTCATGGTTTTATAGTATGCCTTACATTGTTATGTCCTCAAGGGTTTATATATATAAATGTCACCCTATAATGATGTGTCATAACCTAAGAAGTTTACATGAGGCATTTAAACTATGTCATACATATACACATAAAAATTTATGTCACAAACTATATTAAAATATTAATAGAAGAATAATAATAGTCATTTCATAAGGAAAAATTATTATTAGGAAGGGTGACATTAACATTTACGTTGAGACATGGCATTACTATCAGAATAGATTCATTGCCAAAATACATTAATTACTAACACAAATATATGTGTAATAAGAAAAATTATATTCGCTCATTTTATTATTTATATAGAAAGGAGAGAGGGTTTAGAAACCCTAAAACCTTACTTCGCAAGATGGGGAATGAAGCAACCAATGCAAGGTCACTTACCTCTAATTGGTAAAACATGCCCTAGACTTTTTTAAGTTGACCAAATCTCACCCAAATGAATTGAACCCAGATGGAAACATCAAAGACTTCACAATGCAAGCTCTCTACCAGATGATACTTTTCCCTCTTTTATCTTATTGAAACCTGGTTTATCATGCATCATCACTCACGAAGAGCAAGGTGGTTAGCCTCACAATATTTTAATACTCTCATCATATCACATTTGTATTCATAATTTATTTTTAAAGAAGAACTTATATACATATAATCCTATCTGAATTAGGGCATCATGCATCCATAACTCATTAAAAAAACCTTAAATCAAAGCATTGCATATTTCATCATAGTATCATTTTTTTTTCAGAACTTATAGAATTTCCTTACAAAATTTATGAAAAGTAAAAGAAATATTTTGGAAACTAGGGTGGGATGTAACAAAGGAAATGGAGACTTTGGATACATGAAAAGGTTCATAAAAGATTTTAAAATCTATAAGTCATAATATGAATAAATTAATAGTGTATGCCTAGTTACTATGATTGCAACATAGATGAGCACAAAGATATGATATGACCATAGTGAAGAGTTCAACAATTAAACCCATGTCTTTATATCCCCAATTGTGTGAGGGAAATTTTAAAATAACATATAGACATTTAAAAATATAAACATGGAAGCACATGCACAACTCATTAATTGTTAGATAAAATGCCTATTGAAAAAGGGATAAAAACTATTCAAATAATATTACAACTATTATTTTAGTGTAAATAGACATTCAAGAAATCGATGGAAAATAAAAGTTCACAATATAGTACATGAATATGTAATGATTTGAAATCCTCTATTCCAAAAATATGGTAAACCCCAATTGCATCTTTTCTAACATTCAAGAATTAGCCCCTTTTTTCTTGTGCTTTGTGGTTTTGATAGCATAGGAAGTCAAAAGAACAAAGAAGGGGCTAAATGTTCCCCTTTCTTGAGCAAGAGCCAAGGCACACAACCTATTATCTTTTAACTTAATAGGAAATTCATTTTCTTAACTGATAAACAAAACAAGAACAATAACAAACAATGATAAAAAATCCTACAACATAAAAAATAATTATATTTATTAATTTGATTGATGCCCAATGCTTACATCTCAATTTTTTAAATAGATATAAATGGAATAATCTAGATCAATCTACATTGACGTGGAAACTCCTATTTATTCAACAAGATAAACATGACCAAAACAATGCAAGAGATAGATTTAAAAGATCATTCTATAAGAAGCTACAAAAACCATGGGAGAAATTAGAAATTTAATTCCAACACTCCCCCTTAATTTTGACCATCAACAATTCCTAAATTTTGTCCTAGATATTCAAATTTATCCTTTGGTAATTCCTTGGTAAAAATGTTTTCCAATAGATCTTCAAATCTACAAAATTCAAGATAGATTTCTCCATTTTTGTCTTATTCCCTGATGAAGTGGTACCTTGTGTCAATGTGGTTGTTGTTGGACTCAAGGGATCACTGAGAGGGGGGCTGAATCAGTGTTCTACATATCTAAACTTTATTAGATTAATATTTAAACCATTTCAACATTAAACTAAAGGAAAGATGCAAACACACAAAGTAAACGTGGAAACCTTGTTAGGGAAAAACCACGGTGGAGGTTAATCCACAATTTGAGTACTCAAATATAAGTTTTACAAAAAGGGAATGCACTTGCATTCAGGCTCACTGCCTAGAGCTCACTGTTCAAAGTAGGAAGGATCGTTTCCTTACACAATGTTCAGATTAAGACCATCTAAAATATTGAACTAAAGTAATAGAATCTACTTATACTAGGTTAAAGTTTTGGTTAGGCTCATAGATCAGATTCTGGACTTTTTTTCTGATTCTGCTCTTCACTCTGCTCTAGTCTACTCTTCACATCACAAATCCATACATAGATAAATTTGCATCCTTATCCTTCTAAATTTTGCACCACACACTAATATAATTTGCATCACACACATTCACTTCTACAAATTATACAAACGATCTCATATATATATATATATATATATATCTGCTACCAAAGATTTGATCGTTCATATGTCGGCTTTAATAAAACATAAAATACTTTCCAAATGTCGGCTAAATCCATAATTAATTCTTTATGTGCACCACCCATAGTCGGTTATAGCATAGTGAGGACCCAAATAAACATATTTGAACATAGAAACATTTAATAAATTACTCCTTAGATATCCACAAAGACTATATCCACCAAGTCGGCCTTTTAGCATAGATAACCAAAAAGTCAATGCATTGGATCGCCTAGATCATACACCAATAGATGTGCACCTCAATTCTTCTTGAATAAGGTAATACAAACATTTACATACCTTTCTTTGAGATCCATAACTCAAAATAATAGTTCGGTGAAGTATGTAGATCAACATCTTTACCTTTAATCAAATACCCTATTCTTCATTATGTTTTCCGGTATGAACAAGTACTAAACTATGGACCTGATGAATGAATTTAGATTTCGATTAATGACAACACTAAAATCCATATTCCAAAAATCTCCCCCTTTGGCATTGATGGCAACACGTAGTGAAAAATGACAGTGTCAAAACCAATATGAGTACGCTACCAAACTTCAAAATTTCAAAACATATCTCCCCCTTAGATTGATGAGGTATTTTTCATTGCTTTATGTCCCCCTTTAACATGAGTGAAAATATTAGAAGCATTATGCCAACAATTGACAAAACACGTGTTCAATCTCCCATTCTGAAATATAATCAAAACTTTAAAACTGATTCAAATTTTTGAAAAAGAACAATTGCTACTTTGAGTTAGACAATTACCTTGTGATTTTCTTTCATTTCTAAAAGAAATTTCTTCCAAGCTTCTATTGTAATCCCAATGATTATGATCATGTTGTTATTCTTAGATGTCATGTTGACAATCTCAGTGAGGGATATCGAGATTGTGATCACATCCTCTAATTTTTCACCTTTCCTCGATATCTCAACCATATTTACTTTCCAAAAAGTGTCCACAAGTGTGTTTTTAGTGAGCTCAACTTTAATTATCTTGTGATTTTCTTTCATTTCTAAAAGAAATTTCTTCCAAGCTTCTATTGTAATCTCAATGATTATGATTTGACTGTGCACAACATGAGCACTCAGAACACTCAAAATCATATCTTGATCATATGAGGGTCTGATAGACCATAACTTAGCAATTTTTTGCATTCCACTTTCCTCATGAATAAGTTGTTGTAGCTTCTCTTTTGTCAATTCATCTTCTTTTTCACTTGCTTCTGTCATTTCCTTTTATTGTTCTGGTTCGGCTGAATCCTGCTCTTTTCCTTGCATGTCCCCAGTTTCCTTATCGGATTCCTCATCTCGTATATCCACAATCTCCTATTCTTTTCCTTTTCCTTCAATTTTCAGAATCTTGCATTCTAGAGGAGTATAGATAACAATTTCTTTTTCTCTTTTCTTCTTTCTCTCCATCTCACCGGAAGAGGAACCAACTTCAAGTGCCCTTCTCGAAAGAGAAATACCAATTGAGCTAATTTTTTCTAGAGAACTCTTAAAGAAATTTCAAAATTCTTGATCACAGTTTTCCAAACTTTTAGAGTGTGTATATTTGTTTGCACACCAGTTCATTTAATTTTCACTCTACATTTTTGTTCATTGATAAACAATTCAGAAAGTACATTACTAGACATATGACCAGAGTACCACACTTAAAAGGATAACCTATCTCTATTGTTAATTGCACATTCTCCATCGGTCGATCCTTTAGCAGTCTACATATATCAAAATCTTGACCTTCGATTATCATTTTGTGCGAGATGTAGATTGTACTTGCTGAAGTAGATCCTTCTTTATTTCTGAAAAATATTTTATATGATATTCCATGTGCAATGTACCTTGTCACAGGGTTTTTGATTGTTGAGATTATTAGCGCCCTTTGATCTCCAATAACTCCAGTTAGGGTTTTGACTTCTTTATTCCGGATCGATTTCTTTCTCAGTATATCCCCAACTTTGCATAATCCAGTTAGTTTTTCAATGAATTCTTTAGAAATGATGTAGGGTTTGTCTATAATCAAAGTGTCACTATTCAATCTGCTCAAAACTAATTTAATGATTTCCATGTTCTCGAAATAGGGAAACTTATTCCAAATGTCCAAATTCTTGTGTTTGGCTTCTTTCACCCATTTCAATTCATCAGTCGACAAAAAATTTCTTACGGCTCTAATCTTCTCATTTTTGTATTCATCTAAATTGATTGACCCTTTAATTTGTTCCATTTGTCCTTCCGTACAACTGCACACCAAATTATATGGAAATCCAAAAACAACTGAAATACCTGATGGATTTCAAGATTCACTGTTGAATTAAATTTACTCCTTCGAGATTCTATTGTAGAGCACTTTCCTCCTTCTCTTCTTTGATGCAGAGTGACAAATTAGGGTTACAACTTTCCTTATATAGCTTGCACACTTGTAATAAATTCCTTTCCCCTAGGTATTTTGGATACCCTGTTTTCTCAGACAATGAGAGAAAAATTCTTCTACAAACCTATGATTTCTTTGAGTTCTCTTGTGAGTATTTTCCAAAGCCTATGTAGATCATTAATACACCTTTTGACAATATTTTTGTGATATGGTACCAACTTAAAGATAGGGAAAAAAATATTTTCTTGAAAGACTCCCCCTGTTCCAATGGCTTGAGATCAATTTCCAGAGGAATTAATAGAAGCAGGTTCCAATACAGAACCGTTTCAGGCATCAGATTCATTCTTCCTTACCCATGTCTTCTTCATTTGATCTCTTATTTCATCAAAAATCATTTTTCCTTTTTCTTTCTCATTTTTCGATGTATTTACGTCTTTATGTACTAGACCTTTTCTACCCACATTTTTATTTCTACAAAATCTTGCAATGTGATCATATTTATTGCAATTGTAGCACACAGTACTTCTTTGTCTAGACCAATCATTCCATTGATTTCTTCTTGATCTGCATTGATTAGAAATATACCCAATTCTTCCATGGGTATAACATTCAACATTCCTTCTACTGATAGAGTAGTTTCACACATTTTTGCATTCAATTGATTTATGACCAAATTTTTTGCAATTGAAACGTTGACCAAAGAATGATAAATTACTTGATTTCATTTTACTTAGACTAAACTGAGCAGCCATATGACTGAATTTATTGCAAGAAAAATAGTGTCCATTAAAATTTTGAGCATTAGGTTGTCTTCCTTGCCTGAAATTTATTTTTCTAGATCCGAAACTTTCTCCTTTCTCATATCCAATACCTCGCTTGTCTTTAGCATTCTTTTGTCCTTGAGTTGGCTAATCAAGCTTAATAGAACTAATCTTAAACTTCTCCTTGTATTCATTTGTAGTAGTAAGTTCATCCCTGAGAATAATAATCTATTTTTCAAGTTCTTCATTATTTCTGGATTGTTGCAATTCATTTTCTAACTGAATGAATTCTCCATTTATTCTTGTGCATTCATCAGTTCTTTATTTTAAGGACTGAGCAAGGTTCTCCTCATTCTTCTTCCTTTCTTCAATCTCCTTAGTCAGCTTCCTCACCATAGATTCCATCTCATGTCTTAGGGTAGCATTGTTTCTAGCAAGCTTTTCACATTCTTTAGTTATTTCCTTCAAGATTTGATTCAGGTGAGCATCATCCATGTTTTCACTCTCTTTCTCCTTAATCTGATCACAAAGATCCTTCCTCTTTTCCCTAGATTTAACAATCTGGCCCTTCAATCTCTGAATTAATTTCTTAGCATCCCTAAGATTTTGTTTCAATTTTGGACATCTCCTTTAGACTGATCAAGGTCATCAAGTGCCACCAAAACTTGTTGCTAAAGACTACCAAAGTCCATTACATTCCAAGATCCACCTCAAGATGCTAAACTTATTATGAGGAACTAGATGCTTTGATACCAATTGTTGGACTCAAGGGAACACTGAGAGGGGGGGGTGAATCAGTGTTCTTCAAATCTAAACTTTATTAGGACGATATGTAAACCATTTCAGCATTAAACTAAAGGAAAGATTCAAACACACAATTAATCATCCACAACACCATAACACAAGGATTTTTACGTGGAAACACTATTAGGGGAAAAACCACAGTGGAGGTTAATCCACAGTTTGAGTACTCAAATATAAGTTTTACAAAAAGGGAATGCACTTGCATTCAGGCTCACTGCCTAGAGCTCACTGCTCAAATTAGGAAGGCTCACTACCTTACACAATATTTAGATTAAGACCATCTGAAATATTTAACTAAATTAATAGCATCTACTTATGCCATGTTATAGTTCCGGTTAGGCTCATAGATCATATTCCAGACCTTCTGTTTCATTATGCTCTTCACTTTGCTCTTTTTTTCTCTTCGCATCACAAATCCATACATAGATAAATTTGCATCCTTATCCTTTTGAACTTCAAACCACACACTAATATACTTCGCATAACACATATTCTCTTCTAAAAAATAATACAACCAATCTCATATATATATCCGCTACCAAATATTTGATCATTCATATATCGGCTTTCATCAAACATAAAATACTTTCCAATTGCCGGCTAAATCCACAACTAATTATTTATGTGCGCCACCTATAGTCAGTTATAGCATAGTGAGGACCTAAATAAATATATTCGAACATAGAAACATTTAACAAATTACTCCTTAGATATCCACAATGGCTATATCCACCAAGTCGGCCTTTTAGTACAGATAACTAGAAAATCAATGCACTGGATCTCCTAGATCATACACCAGTAGATGCACACCTCAAAATACCTTTCTTTGAGATCCAAAACTCAAAATAATAGTCTGGTGAAGTATATAGATCGTCATTTTTACCTTTAACTAGATACCCTATTCTTCATTTTGTCTATCGGTATGAACAAGTACTACACTATGGACCCGATGAATGACTTTAGGTTGCCATCAATGACAACACTAAAAGCCATATGCCAATAGTTTCTCCTTTTGTGAAGTACATGATTCTTGGATAATGCAATAGATCACTTTTTATAACAAAGGATTGTTGTTGGTTCCTCTTGATCATGCAACAAATCTAACAAAACTTGACACATCCATATTTCTTGACATGTTGTGGTAGTTGTGACTACATATTCTGCTTTTCTTGAAGAAATTTTCATTATATGTTGCTTCTTTCTCCTTGATTTAAACTCACGTGTCTACCTATTCCTCTTCATCTTCCTCTTCTAAATGATGCCAGTGTCTTGAAAGCACTCTCCAAAAAAAAAAATTATTTCCATGTAATGTACGAAAATGCATACCCTTTCATTTTCACACCTATTTAGGCCCACCTAGATTTATTTATCTTTATTTATGTCTTAATTGGTCCTAATTTGTATCGACAAGCCCAATGAATGATATCTTTTTCTAAGAAATCTTGATAAACATCAATGGATAATTGATAATTTAATGATTATGGCTGAGTGTTCTTGATTTTTGGGTCAAGACTAAGTCACCATCTAGGGAATCTTTGTCCCCTCTAGGCTTGGGACCCCCTTTTTAGTGGAACCTTAAATGAGCCCATTTTTAGAAATAGTGCCCCAATTTTTCAGGACTTGGGACTAAGACACCACCTAGGGCGTCTTAGTCCCCCTTAAGCATTTTTTGGGATTTAATTTCAAATTCTAATAGGATTTGGCCTCCGATAAATAATGAATTCATATGTTAGGTTGTTGTGGTGTAATTTCAATATGTTTAACATGAATAAGTATAAATACAAGGTTCGTTCATTCATTTTCATATCTAAGCTATCCTAAGCATTCAATTATTCATTCCTAAGGAAAAGTTTATGAGATCAAGAGAAATTCTTCAAGCATTTGGATCCATCATCAAGATTCAAAAATTCTATCAAGGATATTGTTGCATCATGTGGTTTTTTGAGCTAACATTTGTGATGTACGATTTTGATTCAAGAAAGCAATTCAAGTCCATATCTATCAAGTATTCATTGGATTCAAGATCTACATTCAAGCTAGCCATTTTCACACAAGTTTGTAGAATTCATAGCAAGGGTTTGGTGAGTTGTAGCATTGCATGTTGTTCATTCATCCTTTCCCTCCATTTCATTTCATTTCAAGGTTCAGTTACCAACAAGGGGGTTTGATCAAGGCAAACCCCCATTTAAACTAACAATCAATAAGTTTTTCTTCTATTGTTTGTTTGTGATTACAAATTTAGGTTGAAGACTTGAAGATAATTTTAAGTGAAAAGTTGTAAAGTTGCATCATAAAGTTGTCATATTCATGAAAACTCACCTACAAGCCATATTTGGAAGATTTAGAACCTGAGATTTGAGAAGAAGGAAGTGTAGAACTTGAACCTCAGGACCACATTCAGAGATCTTAGAAATTCAGAATGGGACTAAGTCACCACTTAGGGCATCTTAGTCCTCCTTGGGTATTTTTTTCAGATTTGATTCCAACATCCGAAGACTCTACATTTTCCCCAAAAAATAGCAGCAAGACTAAGACAATAGTAAGGGATTATTAGTCCTCCATAGCACTTTTTGACAGCTTCTTTGCATTTCTAGAATCCTCATTACATTTCCATAACTTCCAGGTACACATACCCTAACTTGCTATTACATAATTCATTGTTTACATCATTCATTTAGCTTGCGTTATTAGGTTTTGTGAGTTGAATGATTATTTGTCTTTTCAAAGCTTTTTCTTTGTGGTGAACCCCTCAAAGCTTAAAAGAACCCCTCTTAGGTCTTGCTTGTTGAGAATTGAGTCACCTTTTAGATTGATAGTCAATCCAATTAAGATTCCTATGAAAATAGTGAATGACCTAGGGAGAATAGGTGAACACCCACACTCTATTTCCTCTACGGTTCATTTTGGTGAACCCGACTTCTTTGAGCATTCATTTTTTGATTTGGAGTCCATTAAATTCCTAGATATAGGTTGCATGCATTCTTGGATTACATCTTGCATTAGTGAAATTGCATCTAGTTTTCTCATACTTAGTGAAATTGCATCTAATGTTTCTCATATTTGCATTAGTGAAAGTGTATATATAGGTTGCATTTTTTTCTTTCTTACATCATCCTTTTTAATTAAAATTTTGAAAAGTACATTGTTCATCATTTCAGTTACATTTAGAAACATTGTTATTGCAGTCAAAATTGAAAATATTGCATTCAACTTTGTATCCAATTTCTTGTCATTAGTTACTTTTCCTTGCATTCATTTGCATATTTTTCTATTTCCAAACATCAATCCCCTAAATAGGAAACCTGTGAACACTGTAGACAATACAAAATTTATTGTTTTTTGACATAAACCTCTGCTAGGACTAAAACGCCCTTCTTAGCGTCTTAGTCCATTTCAGGGTTCCTAGCTCAGAATCCTCTTTCCTTTGTTTCTTCTAACCCCTTGGTATGTGCAAGATCATCATGGAAAAAAAGGCCCTTAAGTGGCAATGAAAATTCAAAAAAATCAGAGTTAGGCACCTTGACATAAAAATTTGAATAAGTTATCTATATTATTTAAAAAAATAAGAATAGAATCTGTAGAAAATTGAATGTAGTTTCTAAACTACAGGATATATTTTATTTTTTTAAAATCTATTTGGGGAAAATTTGAAATTTCAATGCAGTAGTACTTAAATTTCAAGGAAAAAAATAAGAAGTAGGTGTTTGTCTGACCACCCTAACCACAATAAAATGATAATATTTTAGATATAAGTAGATGACTCATGTCCCGATGTGATGCACATTTTTTTGTATTTTTTTTCCAAGTAAATAATTAATTATGATTTTTTTATTACAACTTAAAAAATATATAAAAACTCGTATGTCTGACCACCTTAACTTGGTCAAAACTTCATGATTTTTTTATTTATTTGGAATCCTATAGTATGTGAAGCATAGAATGTGATGCATGTTTTTTATTCAAAAAATGTGATACGGTTTGAAAGATATAGATATTTTTCAATCAGCCTATCAATCTAGACTTTAGCCGTAATTCAAATAGAAAATGAATAATAATAATTTATTAAATTCAAAATAAAGAATAATTTATATTTTTAGAATGTTGATAATCTCCTTTAAAAACCCTTTTCGTTTCAACAATTGAGGGTAAAAAAAACGTTGTCAGCCACATGGGCGAAGTCTAGAAAAGCAAGGTAAGCTATTAAACACGTTTTTTGTGTTGACTTCTTAGGATTGGCATGTCCTAGCCAAATTCTGAAGCAAACCCGAGCCTAATCCCTAGGTATTAGGTTTTGTGTCAGACATATCAGATATCCGATTTTTTATATAAAATTTAAAAAAAATCTAATATAGTTTTTAATATATTATTAAAAAAATTGCAATTTTCAAATTAGATATCCGATTTATTTTATATATAATTTTAAAAAATCTAATATAGTTATTAATATATGATTTAAAAAATTGCAATAAATAATTTATAGTTTATTTTAATATATCTAGTTGAGAATATACAATATAGTTTATAATTCAATATA